>JAVVLW010004253.1:0-82850 GCA_034401795.1 Chaetoderma sp. LZ-2023a | reverse complement strand
CGCATGACACGTGTGTTAAGGGTTATTTGCAAAAGGTTAACTATTATGATTATGTAAAATAAAGTAGTGATATATATTTATTACTAATGCTATTTATGAAGGCCTGATAGTTTAGCTGTAGCAGAGCTAAACAGAAAACTTAAACAGTCTGTCAAGATAAACAAACTAGTGGATATGCATGATGGCTAAAGATGAAGCTTGCCTGTTTGACTTATTTCTACAGTTAGGAAGGTTGTGTGTAGAAGGTTGTAGATTTTCTTTTTCCTTGCAAGTGATTCGGCTGGGAATGTGATGTGATAAACACTGATAGATAATAAAAGATATGTAACTTGAATTAAAATTATATATATTTATAATACCAAAATATGTTTAATCCATGACTCTTAGCATGGATTGGTGCGCTAAAATGAAATTCAATCCATTATGATGCACAGAAAGAGACAATTTTGACCTTTTGACTCCACCCACTCTCATTTTTACACAAGAGCAAAATAATTCATTGTAATCTAGTCTACTAATCATGTGCTTAAAAATGATATGCGACATGACCACTGGGTGCTGAGGGGGGTGGGGGGGGGGGGCTTACCAAAATTGTGTGTCATGCACATCCCTGGCCATATGTGCAATCATCTCCAGTTTCAAATTTCTATCTGAAATGGTCTAGAAGTTACGTTACAATCGATTGGTGCCCAGTTTTGACCTTTTGACCATGTCCCCTACCCTCAGTTTGACCCAAGATCAAAATACTTCCTTGTACTGTAGACTACTAATCATTGGCTTGAAAATGATAAGCAAGACCACCTTTGGAAAATTTTTAATTTTTGACCCCATATTCCCTAGCCCCAGGGCCCTGCTCCTACAGGGGGGGGGGGGGATCATACAAAAATTCCAAGTGTCATGCAAATTCTTGTCCATATATGTAACCATTCCCAAAGTTTCAAGTTATCTGAAATGGTGTAGGAGGAGTTGCATGACAATCGATAATTACTGCCCAATTTTGACCCCTGTCATGCACATCCTTGCCCATAGGTATAATCATCCCCAAGGCTCTATACCTGATAGTTTATCCATAAAGGAGCTAAACCCAAACCTTAACCGTTCTGCTCTAAAATGTCTAAGTCCAGCTAAACGCAAAACTTAACGTGAAATAACAGTCTGTGAGCAGAAAAGGTAGGAGATAACATTATAAATGTATTGTAGTATTAATCTATATGTAGTAATAAGGCTGTATATCAAGTTTGGTGGCTGTATGCCTGATAGGATTACCATAGCAGAGCTAAACTTAACCAAAATTGGCTGCCGCCGCCAACTCCGCCGCCGGACGACGCGCCCGGTATCGCATAAGCTCTTCTGTTCGCTGAACATGCGAGCTAAAAATAGCGTTCTCTTTGTCTGCAAATGGCCATTTTCTATGAGAAAATTTGAATTTTCTTGAACGAGTTCGAGGGTTAAAGGGTTAATGATAAAAGAAATTTAAAATTAAATATCTTCCTATTGAATGACCATTTGTAGGCCAAGAGAATACAATTTTTGAAAATTTATCACTACATTGACTAGCTCAGTTATCTTAGCCTGTAAATGGACATGAACTGAAGAAATGTTTTTAGTGAAAAATCTTGATCATTAACCCTTTAACCATCGAATTCGTTCAAGAAAATTTCGATTTTCGCATAGAAAATATCCATTTGCAGACCAATAGAACACTATTTTTGAAAAATTTATCACTGGAATGACTGGCTCGGTTATCGAGCCAGTCATTCCAGTGGTAAATTTTCAACAATAGTCTTCTCTTGGTCTGCAAAAAACAGTTACTACCCGGACTCATAATATAGTTATGAAAACTGGTAATTTATTGGTATCACTCTATTACTGGCCATGATATGGGGACCAATCAGCTGTAACAGAAGTGAAGTATGTAAGCTAAATTGGCCACCACTTCTCGCTCCAAAATACAGTCTCGTAACCCTTTAACATTCCAGCTGGCCAAAAATGGCTTCTCCAGTTCTCTTGAAAAATGTCCATTTGCAGGCCAAGAGAAGGCAAGTTTTGAAAATTCACGAGTGGAATGACTGGCTCGATAATCGAGCCAGTCATTCCAGTTGTAAATTTTTTAAATAATTTTCTCTTGATCTACAAATGGACATTTTCTATGAAAAAAATTTAAATCGTAATCAAATTTTAGTATTAACAGCTTTCTCACGTAACTATACTTATCACATATTCGGCAGGATACTCACTTCTCACGGATTTTCTTGATTATCGGAGGAGAAATGTTATCTTTATCGTAAGTTTTCAATTTATCTAATAACTTCAGATCACCGAGCAGCTTCATCGATGGGCCACAATAATCTTCTACCATCTTTCCGGTGCCGGTCGGATCTGGTTTACGATCCGACTTCATGCCAAACATCACACACACGGACTCCATTAAACGAAATCAAGGATTTCTTTTTTCACGAGAGAGTTGATACTTACCTCCCTAATACTTTTGATATTGCTAAATATTGGCTTTCACTCAATAAACACTCAGATTAAAACAGTTAGGTGCCCCTACTGGGCAGGGAGTCAGAGCGTAGTCTGGCGGATGCCAGCCCCACCACCGCGCATGCGCAGACTAGCACTTCCTCTGACTAATTTATTGGCTGATACACATGCAACTATAAAGAGCCTGAAGACCGAGCCTCTGTGGGGTGGAGAGGCCGGGTCCGTATCTAGGGAGGTAAGTATCAACTCTCTCGTGAAAAAAGAAATCCTTGATTTCGTTTATTTCACATCAAGAGTATACTTACCTCCCTAATACTTTTGATATTGCCAGAATTCGACAGTGAATTCGGCGGGAGGGAGGCGAGGTCAAAAGACCAGCTCATCCCTATACGCTTTTCTGCGTTTAAGGCACTTAAACTTCTGAAACTGTATGAAAAAACAGTCAGGATTTGACTAACCATCGGATAACACCCCCGATGTATGAGAGATGACCGAATGTCATATGCGCTCCCCCCCCCCTCCTTCCTGGGAGGAAGAGTCGAATGACCTCAATGTCCTATACGCTCTCTACGTACAAGTGCCATGTACTACAGGACAGAGACGAAAAGCTCCATTTTCGTATACTCTCAACAATGAACCACATAAATACACAAAACCATCATCATATAAATAACGGGTAACGTGACAAGACAATCAACAATGGACAACACATACACAAGACTGACCTTGTTGAAATGGCTGCTGACATCCTCTTCCCATTGGTGAAGATCGATGCAGTCCCAAATTAGTGGTTGTTTCCATAAATTAATTGTGAAATATATAAGCAATGAGGAAACCCCATCAAAAATATATATGCCTAGTTATTTTTTCAAAATCGACAAGGCGAGAGGATTAGAGGTGTCACGGAGATAATGGTCTGTAAAACTTGACTCACAGTGCCACTGAGCCACCGACATAATATCATCCACAGGGACCCCATTAAATAGGGCAGTGGATGTCACTACGCCGCGGACACTGTGAGCCTTGGCCACGTCAACCTGCTTCCCGGTGGCGGATTTATGGCAAAACTGAATGCATTCTACAATCCACCTGGAAATGGTGTCCTTAGAAGCCCTGCCATGGGGTTCAATATATGACAACCATAACGCTGACTGGTCGGTGCGCCACTCCGCCGTACGTTGTTTGTAACGGCGAAGCGCCCGGACAGGACACCATGCTTTAGAATTAGGATCATATCTAGTTAAAGCAGGCAAAATAATAGGTTGACCTGGATATTTCAACGACTGATTTTTAGCCAAGAAATTAATCCTAGGTAGCAGCTTAAGGCCTTCCCCTGAAACCACAAAACGGTCATCCTCGGCTGATAAGGCATGAATCTCACTCCTACGCCTAGCCGAGGCCGCAGCAATTAAAAACACAGTCTTCAGTGTTAATAGTTTCATAGAAATGGAACTAAGTGGTTCAAACGGCTTATCACCTAGTACTTGAAGCACTAGCGATAAACTCCAAGACGGAATCACCGGTGGATTCCTTGGTCTTAGATTGCCCATGCCTTTAATTAATACATTTAATGTATTCACTTCATCACTTCCCCTCTTAGCCAAGCAAGGAATAACAGACATTAAAGCTGACTTATAACCAGCAATAGAGTTAGGCTTGAGGCTATAGGCATCATAGAGGTGACAGAGGAAATCAGCTACTACCTGAATAGATGCATCCATTGGATCAATACATCTTTTTGAGCACCATTCTGCAAATCTGTTGATTTTATAATTATATGCTCTGGAGGTTGACCCCCTCCTGGCTTTGGCCATAAACATGGCTGCTTGCTCAGAAAAGCCCTCCTTAATTCTAGATTCCTTGACAACATCCACGCAGTCAATCTGAACATTGACGGATTGTTGTGAAGGGCCTTGCCCTGGAAGATAATATCGTCCATCAGAGGCAGAGGAACCGGATTGCAGACCAGAAGGTCCAGCAGATCCGTATACCATGATCGGCTTGGCCAATCCGGGGCGATCAGAAGCACTTGGCATTCCTCTTGTCTGATTTTCTGAAGAATTTTTGGAATCAGGATTGCTGGAGGGAATGCGTATGCATACATTCTCCCCCAGCTGATAGCTAACGCATCTGTTGCGAAAGCGCTTGGATCCGGAATCGGAGAGACGTACGTCGTCATCTTCGCATTCTTCTTCGTTGCGAACAAATCGATGTTGGGTTTCCCCCAATGGTCGAACAGACGATCCGCCACACATTGATTTAGTTGCCATTCCGTGGGTAAAACACTCATCCTTCGGCTCAATGAGTCTGCTAGCAGATTTAACCTTCCCGGAATATGAACTGCTTTCAAGGTAATCTGGTGACCCAGACACCAACAAAGCAGTCTCCATGTCATCATACAGAGACTGGGCGACTTCGTTCCGCCCTGGCGGTTTATGTAAGTCACAACTGTTGAGTTGTCTGAACGAATAAGAACAATCTTGCCCTGAACTTTCTGTAAGAAATGTTCCAGGCCCAGGACTACTGCTCTTAGCTCCAGTAGATTTATATGTTCCTTTGACTGTTCCAGATTCCAAAGCCCTGATATCGTAGACTCTTCCAGGCAAGCTCCCCAGCCCTCCATCGATGCATCTGTATACACAGTCACCTGAGGGTGGGGAGGGGTTAGCATAACCCCCACCAAGAGATTCTCTGTGTCCAACCACCATTGCAGGTGATGAATCAGAGGCGCCAACACTGACACATTCGAGTCCAGCGAACCTGTACTCTGGGTCCATTGTGTCATGAGAAATAACTGGATCGGCCGCCTGCGTAAGGCGGCCTGAGGAATGACTGGTTCCAATGAAACCATCAACCCCAGCATTCTCAAGTAAACCCGTGCCAGGACATGACGACTGTCGCACACTGACTGAATTAATGAGATGAGTTTCTGAACTCTCTCCTGAGTAGGATAAACATATCCTGTCTCTAGATCGAAGAACATCCCCAGGTAAACAAACTTCTGGGATGGAATCAGCTCTGATTTTGGGAAATTGATCATCCAGCCTAAGTCTGTGAGAGTTTTCAAAACAATCTCCAGACTGGCCGATAAACTTTCCCGGGTGTGCGCTTTCAACAGCCAGTCGTCTATGTACGTGTGGACTGCTATGCTTCTCCTGCGGAGGTATGCGGTGATTGCAAGAACCACACGGGTGAAAACCCGAGGAGCCGTGGAAATTCCGAAGGGTAGCACCCTGAATTCCCACTGTCTGCCCTGGAATGCAAATCTCAGGAAGCGACGGAAACTCCTGTGTATGGGGATGTGGAAATAAGCGTCCTTCAAATCTATCGACGCTGTCCACATTCCCCTCTCTAACCCCGCCAACACCGAGCGCACAGTCTCCATCTTGAAACTGGGCGTCTCTATGAACTTGTTCAATGGCTTGAGGTTGAGAATTGGTCTCCACCCTCCGGTGTTCTTTGTTACTAAGAACAGGGTTGAATAGAAGCCCGGACACCTCTGTGCCGGCTGAATAGCTCCTTTTTGTATGAGGGAATTTATTTCTTCCTCGATACACAACCTTTGATCTGGATCTCTCGGATTTGGAGTCCAGATCGGCACTAGAGACAGTCGCGATGGCGGGCCTGTCATCCAATCGGGATGATACCCGACTGAAAGCCATCGCAAGACTAAACGGTCCTGAGTTAACCGTTCCCACTCTTGCATGTGGTCGGCTAACCGGCCTCCCACCGGTCCACCTAGGGATAGAGGTGGACATAAGGAGTGCAAGAGCGGCACTGTCTCCTTTGCCAGAAACACCGGCGCGGTTCTCACCGCGGTAACCGTCCCATCAGGAACGATTACCCCCGCCCAGATCCTCGCGCGCCACGACCAGCACCGCGCGCACCTCGGTGCGCGGGCGGCTGCCTGGCTGACTGCGCCTGAGGAGCCTGCGCCCCCCTCGCTGCTGGCCGAATCGCACGCGGCCGAGGCCGGCGCTGCGATGGTGGTTGGCCTCTGACCTGGCCACTACCACCTCGAGCCTGCAGGGGACGATACGCAGGGGGTGCGGCGCGAACGTTGGCACGACGAAGCACCTCAAACTGCTCGCGCAGCGCCCTCTGGTTATTGACCAGCCTAACCGTCTCCTGGAGGTGCCTACACCCCTCACCTCCAAAGAGACCAGGACCTGTCATAGGCGTACGTAGTAGCCTATTGTAGAGGTCCTGGGACGGGCACAGATTATCCAATGCAAAAGTGCGCCTTGCCCGGACACTCCTGGTCACCGCCCGCGTCATACAGTCCAGAGCCAGGTTGATGCCATCCTGGATGGCTCGCTGGACTGTGACCGGACTTGGCTGGCGCGATGCGGATGCTGTTACTACCCCTTGTAACAGCTGGGAGACGTGGGACAGAGCGGCAATCGAAGCCCTCCCACTCTCCTCCGCATCACGCAACGCGTTCGAACACAAGACTCCCGTGTCAGAACGGGAGCCTGGCCGCGCATCCTCACCCAAAGCCGCGCGGTCATCCACGCTCGGCTTCGGTACCACACCGTACCGCTGGTAGTCCAGGGGCACGATGCGGCAACGCCTGGCCACCTCGCGCGGGGCCTTAGCGAGACGTCCACTCGACTTAATGGACGTCTCCGCCGCCTCGAACATGTCAACGACATGCTCTGCCAGCGGCAGAGAAGGCATAGCGTTAGCAGTAGGCTTACCAGCTAACCACGGCCTGTGCTCACGCTGGCTAGCCGACTGCTCCACGGGCAGATCTGGTCTAACACTCACCAACCACTGGCAAGCGTCAGACCAATCCTCCTCCGTGGCTAGCTGCGAGCGCTCTACAAGACGGGGGCCTTCGTCTTCCTCCTGAGCGCAAGCAACAGAGCTTGACGGCGGGTACGCTGATATCCCTGGCAAGCCAGGGAGAACATGCGGGCCTGACAATACCGGCATGCTAATATCACTGGTTTGACCAGGAGCAGGCGCCGTGGTAGAGCGCGGGGCATATACCGCCCCACCACGGCCCCGGCCAGCACCAGCGACACTCTTGGCAAGCCGAGGTATGCGGTACCGCTGGCCTTCAGCGCCCAGGGCCACAGTCTGAACCGTGGATTCTACCCCTGGGAGAGTAGAACCGTGGAAAAAGGCGCCTGTACTCCCCGCGAGGGGTGGACAGACGTCATAATCCATGGCCACGTCTTCAGACGGCGACCCCAACAGGTAATCCTCATCCTCCTGGCCAGACAGATTAGACTCCGGGTCAGCAAAGAGAGCTAACCCGGACTGGCCAGGGAAGGTGCCATACGAGGTACTGGCACCCGCGGTGTGCGGATACCCCTGGACTGATAAGCAGCCCGCGGGTTCCAGCGACGACCGTCCACGGTCCCTATTGGGCGCGGCAATAAGCCTGCTGCCAGGGCCGTGGAACGCCCCCTCTAATGGGGCCACCTCTGAATCTTCAAACAACGGAAGCGTACTAAGGAACGTTGATTCAGAGGTGGGGATTACCTGCTCCGAAGCAGATGATGAGGTCAATAAAGGATTTGGTCCAGGAAGCATGCCACGAAGCAACTCTGGAACCAAATCCTTGATTGTCCTCCTCATCTCTCCCAACATCTCGGTCCGGAAGGCCTCCATGTCCACCGCGGACGAGGCCTTCCTCTTACCCTTCTTACTTACACCCTCTTTTCTTCTTCGCCTCCTCCACCTTGTCCTTCGCCTGCAAGCACAAGAATTCGGACATTAGCTCGCCCCCCCCAGTGCTTACATATCTCGCAATTAAGCAAGGGACCACAGGGGCTACACTGAAAACAGAGATGAGGGCCAAACTTGTCCCTCAAAAATCGTCCACAGGACGCACAACCAGGTCTCTGAAAAAGGCCAAAGGACGAGGAGTATGAGCAAACTAGTTAAGCTTAGAAAACTCACCAACTCAAGAGAAGGAAAATGATCATAAAGATCATAATTTATCAGAAAACCAGCTTCGGACAACTTTAATTGATAATAAAGAGCAAGGCTGATAATGACGTCATTAATCCTATGACAGGAAAAAATCGATCCCCAACAAACATCCCAGTGCAAGGACGAATTGTATCTCTAACCAGAACATGTGCAGAATGGACATTTCGACTACACAAGCATCAGATATATACTGATAACAATGGCAAATAAAGTTAATTATCTCCCTTTCCTCTAAATAATTAACATCACCTCATATCAATAATTAGATACCTGACACCTTGTCTAGACAAACCATCCAACCTGATGAACTGGAGCACTCCACCACTGACCGCCTCTTAACTCTCTCCACCTCTAGGGGAAGGAATTGGATCAAGAGGGCAAAGTGAGAAGACCTTTATAATAGGCCTCCAACTCACTGGACATAGAATTTTTGGTTAGATAACCTAACAGTATTAGTAGGAAATGGAACCATGGTGGAGAGACACAAACCCTCTGCTGATGTCATGTCCATTATATTTCTTCACACAGACCTGTGGACATAAACACAAAGAGAGATTAGTCTTATATAGCACCTAGTTGAAATAAACCAACTAATCAAGGCGCTTATCACGTTTAGCGCGAGTCTCGGAAACACATTACAACGGGACAAAACTCGCTAATTTTACTAGAAGTCACCTGATTTAAAGGTCCAAGGCCCTCCTGTGGCGAAGTTACTCTCTCTGCCATCTTTCTCAGGGATAAACTTCTAACAAACAGTCTCAAAAAACTTCGAAAAGAGTATAGAAAGTTCTTAACACAAAAGCATGTGTACACTCTCAGCCAATAAATTAGCAAAGAGGAAGTGCTAGTCTGCGCATGCACGGTGGTGGGGCTGGCATCCGCCAGACTACGCTCTGACTCCCTGCCCAGTAGGGGCACCTAACTGTTTTAATCTGAGTGTTTATTGAGTGAAAGCCAATATTTAGCAATATCAAAAGTATTAGGGAGGTAAGTATACTCTTGATGTGAAATAAACAAATGTTATTTAAGGCTAAAATACAGGTGATGGTTTCAGAAAGTGAGTGTAAAAATATTCCTGGTATAATTAAATATTATTTATCCACTTTGACTGGATATAATATGTCAAATTTGAGAACTTAGATATTTTTTTCGTGCTTGTGGACCTTCGCGAAACTAGTCAGATTACAATGAAGAAAAAAGTTGTCTTTCTACCGATCATGTGGTCCTATCAGTGTTTACATCACACCAATCACATAGGCCTAACATAATGCTGATGACTCTGATGTTAAATTTTTTAATTTCAAAATTAAAAGATGAACTGGTTTTCATTTTCAAACAAATTTGGTGGAAGATGTTGCTGTCGTGAAAAATGTATATCAGTTTCTTTGCTATTGACACAGTAAAAGATAGACTATTGACATCAGAGTGATAAATGGTGACTCTTTAATCATTAACTTTCTTTAAAAAAACAAATTTTTCTCAAAGAAATTGTCCACACTTACAGAGCAAGGTAAGATTATATTTGAAAATTTACCACTTGAGTGACTGGCTCGGCTAACCAATCATAGTCTCGCCATTCAGAGATCAATTTTGTGTATTATCCAAATTAATCATGGTATGCACTGACTGAACATTTTGAAAATAATTTGACTGGACATCATTACTGCCAACTGAACACCATTGCTACATACAGTTAAATTATTTTCAAAATATTCAACTTTCATATTTATGTCATTAATCTCATCGCGAAGCGCTGTGTGCATGTATGCATACGTCTGTGTCTGGCACAGTTTTCATGGAGGGATTGCCACCAAATATGGATAGGAAATTGTCCTTATCTTTGGGGTCCTAAAGATTCCTCCTGATTTTGAGGGTCAACAGGTCAAGGCTCACAGTATTTTAATAGAAACAAGAGCTCCGCAAACGGCGCATAATACCCCGCCATGATGACAAACCAATGAATGAGAGCTATCAGAATATATTTATTTCTTCCTCAGACCCAGACCAGTCATCCTTATGATGTGTCAAAGCAATCCATTTACAAGATGGCCACCACTGACTGGCAGCCATATTGGATTTCGGATTATCATAAATTTCGATAAGTTTCTTCACCAGACATATTCCACCGACCCTATGAAGTGATCTGATAAATGGTAACAGAGATACCATCAGAAACCAACTTTCACGATGGCAGCCCATGGCCATCATCAATTTCGATAGGTTTCTTCTCCAGTTCGTCTCCAGACCTAGTCCAACCACCCTATGAAGTTTCAAAGCGATCCGATAAAAGGTAACAGAGTTATCATCTGGAAACCAATTATCAAGATGGCCACCAGTGGCTGGCAGCCATCTGGGATTCTGGATCATTGTCAATTTCGATAGGTTTCTTCCCCAGAGGTAGTCGAATAATAATAATAATAATAATAATAATAATAATAATAATAATAATAATAATACAGCATTTATATAGTGCCATATCTCGATAAACTAATTTTCATAGGTGCTTGTGAATAGGTGAGACTTTAGTGTTTTCTTGAAATTTCTTATAGCAAGAGGCAGTTTATTCCATAGTTTAGGGGCAACAACACTGAAGGCTCTATTCCCACAGGAGCGCAAGTTTGATCGTGGGATGCAGAGCAATTGGTGGTCTCTAGACCGAAGTAGTCGAACCACCCTATGAAGTTTCATAGTGATCCGATAAACGATAACGGAGTTATCCTCTGGAAACCAATTTTCAAGATGGCCACCGGTGACTGCCGGCCATCTTGGATTTTGGACCATTGTCGATTTCGATAGGTTTCTTCCCCAGACTTAGTCCAACCACTCTATGAAGTTTCAAAGCAATCCAATAAACGGTAAAGGAGTTATCATTCGGAAAGTTTCGATAGGTATCTTCCCAAGACCTAGTCCAACCAACCTCTGAAGTTTCAATGCAGTCCAACAAACGGTAACGGAGTTATCATCCGGAAACCAATTTTCAAGATGGCCACCGGTGGCTGGCAGCCATCTTGGATTTCGGATCATCGTCGATTTCTATAGGTTTCTTCCCAAGACCAAGACCAACCACCCTATGAAGTTTCAATGTGATCCGACAAACGGTAATGGAGTTATCATCCGGAAACCACTCTGCCGCCCGCCCGCCCGTCTTGAAAATAAAGTGTCCATTATAGACAGGTTTGATTGTAATGCAGGTAGGTAATAAGTTCCCTGCCTATTTTCCAGTTTTACAATAAATTGTCAACATACCTTCATGGATTTGACCATTGAGATATCTGCTGGTTTAAGAGTGTTCAGAGCAGCTATAGCCGCCTCCAAGGCCGGAATAGCCTCAGCTAGCTCATCCTCGCATTCGTCTTTGATGGCTTGAGCTGCCGCAGCCGCTTCATTAGCGATGGCTTCATCTGCGGCTACAACCTAGACATGCACAAAAGAAATGCTGTGATAGGACTAGATCGGAATACTTCATTTCGTTGCAAAACGCGGATAATTGGAATTAATAGAATTATTCATGCATCACAGTTTTCAGCAATAACAATTTATAAAACAATAGGAGGATCCATTTCTAGCTATACCACGTCTACTATGCTCCGCCCACTATTACAAATGTTGGAATGAAACTGAAACTTTGTAACCAAAATTCCCAGAATCTAAATTTCAAAATAACTATAGAAGTAAGCCATTGAAAATTTTGAAATGACTGACTGGGAGCTGTTGCTGTCTATGTAACAGCATATTTATTAACGTTTTAATGGTCAAGCCCGCCAAAACCAGCCTCTGCAGTGGTCATGGGGAATGTCCATTTGCAGGCCAGGACTATTTTTGAAAATTTACCACTGGAATGCCTGGCTCGATAATCGAGCCTTGAGCCTTTCATTCCAGTGGTAAATTTTCAAAAATATTCTTCTCTTGTCTTGCAAAATGGACATTCAATAAGCAAATATTTTGAAAATCTTGAGAAAATTTGACCATTAAAGGGTTAAATTGTAAATTAACCAAAAACATAAAATTCGGATTTTCATGATGCACTTTTCGAAATTTCATGACAGCCATGTCATTCTGATTGTAGCGTGAGCTAATTCGACATCAGATATCTGAGTAACAGATTTACCTATTACATTGTAAAATAGCTTCATATTCCTTACAAAAATTTAACAAGAGCGTTGCCTAGCAGGACTTAATACACCAGTTTTTGATTAATTTTAACATTTTCAGCGGTGATAACCCCGCCAAATATGGACAGATCTCACCGAGACAAAATCATTACACTTCATTCCCACTGAATGTGTTCACTAGAAAGAGAATTTCAACTGCACGTTCAAAACCCTTCTGGCATGGACAATAAATATTTGATGAATTTTAAGCATTTCACGGGTGATAAATCTGGAAAATATGGACAGATATTAACCCTTTAACCCTCAAATTTATTCAAGAAAATTTTAATTTTCTCATAGAAAATCTCCATTTGCAGACCAAGAGAAACCCATTTTTGAAAATTTACCACTGGAATGACTGGCTCGGCTATCGAGCCAGTCATTCCAGTGGTAAACTTTTAAAAATAGTCTTCTCTTGGTCTGCAAATTGACATTTCTCAAGACCACTGCAGAGAGCATTTTTGGCTGATATGAGTGTTAAAGGGTTAATGAAAAGAAATCATGAAACTTTGTCTCCAACTAATACGTTCACTGCAAAAAGAATTTTAAATCTAGGTTCAAAATACTCGGCGATCTGGCCTGTCTAACATATTTTAAGCATTGCAGGGGGGGATAACTCCTGCAAATATCGATGACTTTCAGCGTAACAAAATCATGACACTTCATCTCCACCGAATATGTTCATTGGAAAAAAGATTTTCTAATCTAGGTTTAAAAATTTAGAGATCTGGCCCGGACAAGAAATTTGAGAATTTTCCAGTTTTTCAGGGAGGCTTTAACTCTCGCAAATACGGACGGATCTAGCCAAAATGAAACCATGATACTTTTTCTCGACATAATATATTCACTGAAAAGAAAACTTAAAATGTAGGTTCAAAACTTGTTGAGATCTGGCACGGACGCGAATTTGCTAACAGACAGACAGATGACGCCACAAGCCATCAGACAGTATGACCTGCCTTAAGATGGCCATATAAAAATTACATTGATTGCCAGAATGTTTTGTTTTGTCAATATGAGGAAAGACAGTACCATAAAGAATTTGAAATGTTTGGTCGCTGACATTGACAGATGTTAACAGTGATTCAAGCTCCAAAACCATCACTAGCTTGGCTAAAATTAAAATAGAACTGACCTCTTTCTTTGCTTCCACTTCTACTGTGTCCTGTTCAATCTTGACCATAAGTTTCTCCGTCTCTGCAGATGTTTTGATGAGCTCCGGTTGAAGGTCAGTCAGCTCGATTTGCATCACTGAGACCTACAAATTCAGATTTAACCCTTTAACTGACAAATTCCCGGAAAGAGTATATTCTTTACAATATAAAAACTTATTCTGTTGAATATTTTGAAATTAATTGGACTGGAAGCTGTTGCTGCCTAAGGCAGCAACAGCTTTCTGGCAAATTAATTTCAAAATATTCAACAGTTTTACTGTATCGTTCCCCTGAAAATGAGACATGGGAAATTCATCAATGAAAGGGTAAAAAACACCATAAACCTGGCATTTTGATGTAATACAGTTAACTCCAAAACAACTCTTTAACCCTTTGATGTGAAAAGTTTAAATTTGAAGTTAAATTAAAAGATGAACTGGTGTTCATTAAAAAAAAAATTTGGTGTTAGATGAAGACAGCAACATCGGCCTCCAAAAATTTTGAAAAATGTACACCCGTTTCTTTACTATTGAAACAGTAAGAGAGAGAATATTGACATAGAGTGGCAAGGGTTAAATATTATGCTTTTCAGGGGAGATAACTTTGATGAATATGAACGGAATTCCAAATGTAAAGCTCAGTCATGCAACCTTTATAAAGTTATATCTCCAGGTACACAATTTTTTACTAAATCTTTCAGGGGAGATAATCGGCAAACATAGACAGGTTTTTCCATATGCAACATCAAGACTGAATTACTGAGCCGGTTATTCCAGTGTTATTCTCCTGTCCTGCAAATGGACAGTTTTACCTTCGACTCACAACTTGTATAAGTCGGTCTGTCAGTCGGTCAGATTTTTTTTACTTTGGCACCCCTGTCTAAGCTACAACTATAACATGTTCACACATGTTCAAGACCAATACAAGAAACCATTTTTGGTTGTTTTGAAAGTTGCATAGTATTAGATAAAATCGCTTCGCAGACTTTCTTTATCGCAAATCAGTGCGAGGTAAATTGAATGAGCGTCGACCTTGATTTAACCATTTAATGGTCAAATTTTGTCAAGAAAATTTAAAAATCTGCCTATTGAATGCCCATTTACAGGCCAAAAGAATAAAATTTTGAAAATTTATCAGTGGAATGACTGGCTCGGTTATCGAGCCAGTCATTACAGTGGTAAATTTTCAAAATTAATCTCTTGGTCTACAAATGGTCATTTTCATGTCCGCTGCAGAAGCAGTTTTTGGCTGATATAAGTGTTAAAGGGTTAATCTTCCCACCATGACATCAAAAATACAGTCACTTTCCTGTCTACAAAATGATAGGCCCACTGGATTGGAAAGATGCTACATTGTAGGCTGACTCATTGCTGGTGTATCCTACATGCATGTACCCGTCCACAGGAATACGAAAGCAGCAAATGGGTTAAATATACCTGTGAGGCCGCGAAATCTAGTTTATCGAGACCAGTGAGGTATCGATTCTTCAGCTTTAGAATGTCCCCGCGTTTAATGATGAGCAGATTTTTAAACGTGAGAATCAGCTCAAGATATGACGTCGGCGTTACGTAATTGTGACGTCTCAACATCTCATAAAATCTGCAGAAAATAACAAAGATAAGTATATAATTAACCCTTTAACACATATATTAGCCAAAAACGGCTTCTACAGTGGTCTTGAGAAATGTCAATTTGCAGACCAAGAGAAGACTATTTTTTTTAACTTACCACTGGAATGACTGGCTCAATAACAGAGCCAGTCATTCCAGTGCTAAACTTTCAAAAATAGTCTCCTCTTGGTCTGCAAATTGACATTTTCTTTGAAAATCTTTTTAATTTTCTTGAACAAATTCATGGTTTAAAGGGTTAGGAGCAATTAGAGATTGCAAACTATAGCCCTCCCAGGGTGGTTTTTTTCAAAGTATAAAAACTTTTCAGACCATTACAGGTTCATTTATTTTAGTGATAAATCATGGAAATATTAATATTATTAATATACTATTAATGCAGATGTGGGTAGGGGTGTCTGTGCATAGCTTCCCATTTCCATCTGTTATGGTCATAGAGACCAGACCAGATGTCGATAGTTGCTTTCACAACTGTGAAAACACACCCGTAATCCGAGTTTCTCACATCCGCTTGTGTATGTCTAATTGGGGAAACATGTGGGAGGCGTCCATCCGGCCCTTTGTCCAGATGGAAGTCACTCCAGTCAAACGGTGTCCCGTCCAGGTGTGACCTCGGTATACACATGCTTGCCCTCATTAATATTCATGAATGTCAGGGAGCCTGTCCCGTTCCCGCTTGGGCTGGCCACGCCCAACACGCACGTGTGTTCCTCCACGGGCAGGGTCAATTGCTGACCAATGGGACGCACCCGCAGGTCTCCCTTTTAAACACCCCTGTTGGCCTCGGCACGTCATAATCTCGCCTGTGCACTTTGCCTCTTGCATTCCTCTAGTATGGCTAAAAATCAATCTTTATTGAAAGAATAAATAAATAAAATTAGCTCTTAGATAGTTCGATTATAAGTAATTTTAGGAAAATCGGCAAAGTCTTAGATTACCGAGCATGGAATAAAGTTAGTCTAGTGAGAAAATACGAAACTGTGCTTAGCTCCATATACGAAACGGCGTGATCTATATTGTGCTTAGCGTTATAGTCAGTTCTGTCTATTTTGTCGGAAATTTTCTAAGTATTATCATGATGGCAGAAATTCGGCGTTATTATGGAATTCCAGAATGGGTTATTTTAACGGATGACGAGGAGATACGTCTAGCGGAATATATGTTAGAGGCTGAATCTCCTGAGCATGCTATTTTCGTTGCCCGTTTGGACTGCGCAGCATTTTGCAATTCGTGTGTCATATGTGACGAGATTTATGAACTATGTTATCCAGCTACGGGAAGCAAGGCGCCACGAAGCGATTAGTGCTAACTTAGTAGGAAATTGTGTGCTATTTCGGACATTCTCGGCCTAGCGAACGCTTCAAAACCAAATAGAGTTATTGTCTACCACGTTACACGTACCTTGTCAGGATGTCTACAGAGAACGAAAACTCTTCCGGTCCCATGGCGTTGTCCGACCACGAGCGTGTACAGATATGGGGAGGTCAGAAAAAGCTGTCGCAGGAAACAGTGGAAAAACTAATTGACCTTGGGTTTGAGTCGATGGAGGCTCTGTCCCTCTTAGAGAAAGACGACCTCTTAGGCACGGACATTCCCATAGGACAAGTCAAGCTTGTAATGCGGGCAGTGGGGCAAACATTCCCATCAAGCGCCAGTGAACGGTTGGGGACACACGCCCCACCTCCGTCGTCACCACCAGCGGTGCGTCCCGGGAATGTAGCTCAGGCGACTCCAGAGGAGGATGGACTGCGAGACTTCGTAGAGCAGCTCCGAGCAGCCCAGGGGACACGAACTGGCGACCACCATCCACCAGTTTTCGCGGCACAGGGACATGATCCACAAGGTAATAATGTTAGTTTTAATGATGTTATCTCTTGGCAGGACCCACAGATCTATTTCAAGGCGATGGGACCACAAAGAGGTCAGGCCCACCTAGATATCGCAGACTTCGTCAATATTTCGGGGGCCAGCTCCAGTGAGGAGGTGATTTCAGGTTTTGAGGGGGGTCAGATTGTATATAAGACAGGACCAGCTAAGCCCAAATTAGAAACTATTTCACAGAACCAGTGGTCACTTGCAAATTTGACGATTCTAAACAAAATGCTGCAAGAGGGTGCACTGGCGCACTCCAGCATTATTGACTATCTGTCCTACACAACCCGAATCCATCATCTACTGTCCTCTTATGATCAGTCGTCTGTCTTTCTGTATGACAGAGAGTACCGACGGCATCAACATTTGTATAAATTCAGGTGGGGTACAGATGTCCCTCACATACAGATGGTCCATCTGAAGCCAAGGGTGCCCCGTACCCGTCCAAACCAACACCAACACTCCCAGGCCAATAGACAGAATAGTGCCCGCTCCCATGCCAATCACAACCGGTCAAGCTATGCCTCCCATTCCCCCATGGGTGGGGAAATTTGCCGCATGTACAACAACCAGAAGGGATGTAAGCTGACAATATGTAAGTTTGCTCACGTCTGCTCTTCTCCAGGTTGTTCACAGAAGCATTCGATCATTGACCACAAATTCTCAAAAAACTAGGTATATCGGGGGGGGGGGGGGGGGGGTCACACACAGGCTACGCTTATCAGCATGGGACATAGAGTTGCAAAATGATCCAGACAGAGAATTCATCCTTGTAGGCATTCGAGAGGGGTTCCATATCATTGATCCAAATTCATCCCCAGACCAAGTAGAAATGGACAACCATCCTTCCGCATCCATTAACAGCCCTTACTTTCAAGAAGCATCCCGCCAGATCACTGAGGAGGTGGAAAATGGAAATTATATCCCAGCACCCACCCCTCCTCTCATTGTTAGCCCTCTGGGGGTCATCCCCAAAGCGGATGGGGGGATACGAATCATCCATGACTGTAGCCGACCATCAGGGCAAGCTGTTAATGACTACGTTCACGACTTGGACAAACAACGTTTTCAATCTGTGGATGATGCAGCCAAGATGGTGACAAAGGGATGTTTCATGGCCAAAGTTGATTTAAAGGCTGCTTATCGTTCAGTGCCAATCTCGCCTCAAAGCCAAAAGGTCATGGGCCTCAAATGGCCCTTTCCCCACGGGGTGGAATATTTCTATGATAATAAATTGCCTTTCGGGGCAAAAGCATCACCTGGGATCTTCCATCGTTTGTCCCAGGCAGTTCGTCGCATGATGGCGCGCAAGGGGTTTGATATCGTGGCCTACTTGGATGACTTCTTCGTCTGCGAACGGTCCTTTCGTAGGTGTTTATTGGCTATGAACACATTGATTAGACTCCTCAGGGATCTGGGGTTTAATATTAATTGGTCAAAGGTCATTGGTCCTTCCCAGAAATTGATTTTTCTGGGGATAGAGTTTGACTCAATAAATATGGCATTACAGCTGTCATCTGATAGGCTAGCAGCATTGCGAGAAGAATTGGCTGTCTTCTCAAAAAAACGACGCGCATCAAAAAAGCAGATTCAATCCATGGCAGGGAAACTAAATTGGGCTGCTCAAACGGTGCACGGTGGGAGAGTTTTCCTCCGCCGTTTGCTAAATTGCCTGCGTTCCCTTAAATTGGGTCATCACAAAATTCGCCTATCAGATGACGTTAAGAAAGACATAAATTGGTGGCTCCAGTTTATGTCTCTCTTTAATGGCAAAACTTTGCTCCTGGACAAGCGTCCTTACTCCGCTCTTTATACAGATGCTTGCACTGAAGGTGGAGGGGGTTTTTGGGGGGGAGATTGGTTTTATGCTAACTGGAAAATAGATAACCCAGAAATTATGCCACTTCACATTAATGAGAAAGAAATATTTTCGGTGGTGTTAGCAGTGCGCAGATGGGCCACCCAATTTCAAGATAAAAAGATCTATTTGTATTCAGATAATAGCACAACTGTTAATTGCATTAACAAAGGTTCTTCCAGAAATCCTGTCATAATGAAAGCTATCAGATCGCTGTTCTGGCTCTCTGCCTGCTATAATTTTCACATTACAGCTTGTCACATTCCAGGTAACAATAATGATATTGCGGATAGCATCTCTAGATTTCATGGGAAGGAGGCTTTCAAAAAGACAATAAATTATTATGGTTACTCACCTGTATTTTCTTCAGAACTGGCTACTCACATGTCTGCTCATTCTCTGCTGTTTGTTTTGTCCAGGCTCATCCCTCCTCCGAAACCTGGACAGCACTGTAGCCACTTTCAGGCGGAATGCATTCGCCCCCTCTACTAGGAGGACTTACCTGCAATATCTTAAGGCCTATGACGAGTTCTGCAAGGACATAAATATCAAGTGGGTGCCCATCTCAGCAAAAAACCTTGCTAGGTACATAGCTTTTCTCTCAAAAAGACTGTCTTATAGCTCCATTCGAAACTACCTATCTGTAGTTAGATTGACCCATCTGGAAGCAGGGTATAACAATCCTTTGCAATCGCACTACTTTCTCTCTGTCATCAAGGGCGCCAGAAGGGTTCTTGGGGATACTGTCTCCCCAAAGCTTCCAATCACACCAGCTATACTCCTAAAAATCCTGTCCCAGCTGGATCTCTCATCCTCTAAAGATATCACATTTTGGGCTGCTTGTCTGGTAGGCTTCTTTTCCTTCCTGCGTAAGTCCAACTTATTCGTCCAATCTCCTGCATGTTTTAATCCACTCACTCACCTGTCTAGAGCGTCAGTCTCCTTTCTGGATTCAGGAGCCATCCTCAAGGTTTTGTGCACAAAAACCATTCAATTTCGTCAACGCAGCCTCCAGATTCCACTGCCCCGTATTCAAAAAAGCATCCGCTTTTGTTTCTACGAGAATTCTTAATACTTACCAGATGTACTATTATGATAATGTCTATTATCTAGTCTAGGTCAAAATAAACAATTAAAACTCCGCACTCTCCTGGTCCTGCCCATACTGTGTCCGGGAATACCATAGCCGCAGGTACCGAGTCCATTCCCAATCACAGTCAGATTCGTCTTATGTTTGCCTTGGCAAACTGTGAAAGCAGCTCAGCCTCACCTCAGCGGGGCGGCTGAGGCAGGGCCATAGTACATCTGGTAAGTATTAAGAATTCTCGTAGAAACAAAAGCGGATGCTTTTTTGATTCTACTTCGAATAATACTTACCAGATGTACTATTATGATAAACTCCGGATTTCGACAGCCAGGAAATGCTGGTGGGAGGAGGTGAGGCTCGAACCAGCACTCATCAACCATCCAACAGAGAAGGTTGTGAAGAGACTAAAACCCTGGCATACGCTTGGGTTCTGCTATCTGACTCATAGAGTGCTAAACTTCCATGGTCTAGACCGCGCTCCCCCCCCTCTTTTGTCCGCACAAAACCAGAGGGATGTCCATGGGGATGCAACACCCACCAGACCCGTGTCAGCCCCAAGTCTCAGCTAGGGCAGTCCAGTAGAGTGCAAAGAAGCTACTACAACTTCAAATCTTTGAAAAAACTATCAGTATATCGATTAGATTTTCAAATTGGAATGAGTCTCATGTCTGTATGAGAGGATAAATATACTCTTGTACCAGACTATTCACTTACTCAGTCTGGTATTTCGACTGGAAGTAAATATATTTATAGTCACTTAATTAATGTAAACACTCACCACTTTTGAGTGGTCGATCTGTTATTGATCATCACAGGAGCTAGGCCCAATCCACGGTCGTACTCAGTCATGTGCATAGCGCTTGGTCAGTGTAGGCGGAAGTCCTTTGTGATGTGTGCGAAGTAGTGGTCGGACGTGGCTTAGTTTAGGTTCGACAGATTGGCGACGGCTACTGGATTAAGTGTGCTGGAGATGTCTCGAAGGTAGAAATCAGTGAATGACGACTCGGCATGCCATTGTGCTACAGACATCACCTGCTCTAAAGAGACACCCTTATAAAGGGCCGATGATGCTGCTAGTGCTCGGACCTCATGGGCATTCGCACGATCAATCTGCTTTCCTGTAGCGATCTTGTGCGACATCTGAATAGCGTCAACTATCCAACGAGAAATAGTATCTTTCGAAGCACGTAAATGGGGAGCTTTGAGACATAACCACAGAGATTTCGGGTCGTCTCTCCACTCAGAAGTACGTTTCTTATACATCTTTAGACATCTGACAGGACACCAAGCACAAGAATTTGGGTCATGTCTAGTTAAACTTGGCAAATTGATCGGCTGTCCTGGATATTTAAGTGACTGATTCTTTGCCAGGAAACAAAGACGTGGAAGTAATCTTAAACCTTCACCCGTGACGACAAAACGGTCTTGTTCGGCAGAAAGCGCATGGATCTCGCTTCTCCTTCTCGCCGACGCTGCTGCAACCAAGAAAACTGATTTAATAGTTAACAGTTTAATGTCAATAGTTCTAATCGGTTCAAAGGGAGCATGCCCTAAAACCTGTAGAACAAGAGATAGATTCCATGATGGGATAGGAATTGGCTGTCTAGGTCGCAGATTGCTCATTCCTTTAATAACTTCATTCAAGGTGTCATTCTCTACTCCCCCAATGGTGAGACTAGGAATGACAGAAGCTAATGCAGACTTATATGCTGCTAGGGTAGAAGGTACAAGTTTGTCAACTTCGTATAAATGACAGATAAAATCTGCTACGTGTTGAACAGATGCAGAAAAGGGATCAATATCTCTTCTCTCACACCACTGTGCAAATTTGTTGATTCTATAATTATATGTTTTTGTGGTAGAAACTCTTCTGGCCGAAGCAACAAACTTCGCTGCTTGCTCAGAAAAGCCACCCTCAATTGCACGCTGCTTGACAACATCCATGCAGTCAATTTGAACATTTCTGGTCTGTCGTGAAGGTTCAGACCCTTGTTCTGAGAGATTACATCTCTTGTGTCTGGAAGAGGGATTGGACTGCAGACCAGAAGGTCCAGCAGATCCGTAAACCATGATCGGCCTGGCCAATAAGGAGCGATCAGTAGTACTTGGCACATCCCCTCTCTTATCTTTGCCAGAACTTTCGGGATGAGAATTGTTGGAGGATACGCATACGCGTACATTCCCTTCCAACTTATCGCCAGTGCGTCTACTGCTAGAGCCAACGGGTCCGGGATCGGTGACACGTACGTGACCATCTTTGCGTTTGTCTTCATCGCAAATAGGTCGACATTCGGCTTGCCCCATTGTTTGAATAGAACCTCTGCTACCACTTGGTTGAGCTGCCATTCCGTCGGACGACAAACCGTCCTTCGACTGAGAGCATCCGCTAAGATGTTCAATCTTCCTGGAATGTGTGCTGCCCGAAGAATAATATTCCTCTCTTGGCACCACAGCAGAAGGTTCCAAACCATCATACACAACTCCGGTGATCTTGTCCCGCCGTCCCTGAGATTGAAAAAAATTCCCAGATAAACAAACTCCTGGGATGGAGTCAGTTCTGATTTCTCTAGATTCACAATCCATCCTAGCTTCTTTAATAATTCTAGGACTACCTTCAGATTGCTGCGCAGAGTGACTGGATTCCCCGCCTTTAGCAGCCAGTCGTCTATGTAAGTGTGAACAGCTATGTTTCTCCTGCGAAGTAAAGAAGTCATGGCGAGAACCACCTTGGTGAAGACCCTCGGAGCCGTGGTCAGGCCGAATGGAAGAGCATTGAATTCCCAAACATTGTCTTGGAATGCAAATCGCAGGTACTTCTGAAAGGGAATTGACATTGGAATATGAAAATAAGCATCCTTCAGATCTATTGATACCGCCCACATGCCTTTCCTGAGGCCTGCCATCACAGCTGCTACCGTCTCCATCTGAAACCTGGGAGAAAGAATAAATTTGTTCAACGGTTTGAGATTGAGAATTGGTCTCCACCCTCCGGTACGCTTCGGAACTAGGAACATAATCGAATAGAAGCCCAGTGATGACTGATCGGCTACCAGGTGAATCGCCTTCTTCAGACGAAGCGATTCTATCTCTGACTGAATGGCAACTAGACGGTCTAATTCCCTTGGAATAGGAGTCCATATTGGAGTCGAGGTTAACGGAACTAACGATTGATGGATGAGCCAGTCCGGATCGTAGCCGTTTCTTATCCACTGACAGACTAAATAGTCGCACACGACCTGTTCCCATTGGCTTAGGAATAGCTGAAGTCTG
Source organism: Chaetoderma sp. LZ-2023a (assembly GCA_034401795.1). Lineage (NCBI taxonomy): Eukaryota > Metazoa > Mollusca > Caudofoveata > Chaetodermatida > Chaetodermatidae > Chaetoderma > Chaetoderma sp. LZ-2023a. The sequence continues at coordinate 59,400 of JAVVLW010004253.1, read as the reverse complement.
CCTCCGACGGAAGGAATCTGCACACAGTTGTCGGTCGAGATTAGCCGACAAGACGCTACATCGCATGGGTGAAGATTCTCGACTCCATTTGTTTCCAAAGCCGCCGGTATTGATTCCGCCGGAAACCCGTCAGGAACGAGCCCCACGGCCGCCCCGCGGCTTCTTGTGGTATGACGGTCCGGAACCGCCGCCGCGACTATCCTTACGGTAGCCGCCACGGCCCGAACCGCCACCCTTCCTGTCGTCCTCATACGGCCTCTTACTAGAGGGCTTGTATGTGGACGAACGGCCAGGCCCTTGTGCTCCGGATGGCCCATGGGCATCACGGGCAGAAGGACGGAAGGGCGATCTAGGACGCTGCCTCTGCTGGTCCTGTCTGTGTTGACGGTAGGACTGTTGCGGCTGAGTCCTCTTGGTCGACTTCCACGACTTGCCGACCACCTCTTGCTCCGCCACCATCGATGCAACTTTAGAAAGCGCTTGTCGTGCCGAGCCGCCGAACAAGCCTGGACCAATGAAAGGCGCAGAAGATAACGCTGCCCTCATTTCCGGTCCTGGTTCCACACAATCGAGAACCATTCTCCGCCGCTCTGCTAAAGTTCTTGTGATCACCCTGGCCAGGCAATCCTGAGACAGGCGCATGGTGTCCCGAACAACTCCGGGAGCAGCCTCTGGCACCTGTCCGCCTTCCGCCGTGCAGTCCAGCATACCCTGCAGGACGGTACACCCGTGCGACAGCGCAGCCATGGCTGCCCTAGCCGCATCCTCAATGAGCGTGAGCTCATTAAACGGGTCTTTGTTGGTCTGGGAAACCAAGGGACGTGACCGCCCCTTGGCCTTCCCAGCCAACGGCCTATTCAGCGCCTCACGTTCCGCAACGGAAAGCCGTGGAACCCTGGCGTATTGATGATAGGCCTGCTCCAGAAAACGGACCCTACTCCTTATCCCCTTCGGGGCCTTGGGCAATGCATAGTCTGGCTGAACCAGACGATATGCCGCAACTTCCAACATGTCAGAATTCTGCGTGTCCAAGGGGAGTGTAGGCATGGCCGAAGAGCCACTGGACAGAGCGCTAGCCGCACGCTCTGACATCCGCTCCATCGCCGGATCGCGCTGAGATCCTAGATCTGATGCCAACCCGAGACGATTGGTCATCCATCCAAGGACCTGCACCCATTCAGCCTCGGCGCAGAAAGCGGAATCGTCCATTAAAGAACTTCCGTTTTCATCTTCCCTCTCTCCCTTAGATGAGAGGGCCACCGACGATCCATGCTGAGCGCTACGATAAACGTCTCTGCCAGGACAGAGCGCATCCGTAGCGCGACTACCAGCGGCACCGGTATCCAACGAACCGTCGGATACGGATTCTCCGCAGTCCATCGGCTCCAACACGGGATCCGGGACTACGACCGCCTCAATCACGGCTGGCACGGTAACTCCGATAGGAGCCGCACCCAACGCCGTCGGGATAGCCGTCGGAACCGCAAACCACGGCTCCGCCGGCATATCCGGTTGCACAAGTGACGGATGAAAAATGCCCGACGGAACGTCGACATCACCATCCGCCTGGCAAACCCGTACAAATCCCGAGGGAGACCCCTGGGACGTACTCGGCATTGCCGACATTGAAAGATCCGGCATGCCGGAATCTTCCATCAACAGGAATTCTTCTTCCTCTACCGACGGCTCTTGAGCCGAGGACAGAGAAAGGTCAGGTGCATGGCCCTCAGCAAAACTAGCCGGACCACCTAATGGTTGCCCTGCACCAGCTTGCCTCACCGGACCCGTGGACTGTAATGAATCAAACATGGCCTTGAACTGGGCCGCCCATACGCCCAGTGCTGAATCCATCCTCTCATTCAGCCGATCTTCCAGTCCAACCAACGACGCCTGCTGACGCTTCACTGTCTTATCCTTCTCTATGCGCTCCAGCCTCGCCCGTCGATCCCTGTCAAACTCAGCCACCATTGCCGACGACCACTTGGCGCACACATCACACGGACTGCCGACCTTACACCTCGCACACGCCACACAGTGATGTCCAAGATACTTGCGTTTCATGAACCTATTACACTTCTGGCACAACGTGTCCGGGTTCTTCGGTTTCTGCGAACACAGAGGAGAATTAAAACGCTGCACATGACAAGTGATGACGAGCAATACGCACAATAGACTTGATAGTTAAGATTTCTTAAACACATTAACTTTCTCTTAAATTAATGATAACAAGTCTTAGGCAGGAAATATTTGAAACTTTTTTGAGTGAAAATTTTACAAAACACAACTCAGCCTTTAACTAGCGTTAAATAACCAAGAAAACCTCGCCGATCACTACAAACACCCTCGACAATGAAGCGAGAGCTAAAATCGGCGATAACAGAGTGCCTGGATACCCCAAGCCAATAACGACATATTACATGGGCGCCGCCATCTTGGCTAAGGACGCATCCATCTTAGAGGAACCGAGTCGCAAGAGAAAATTAACCGAGTACCCGAATTAAAACTAAAAGTTAACGGGTACAGAAGCGACTCCAACAATGGCTACCATTATAAATCAATGTGCCAATTTAAGGAAATTTCAAACAGTCATTATGGCACGAATGTATAAATTCTAGATTGATACAACCTGCCCCTGTGATGATTTTCCAAGTTCCTCCATTAGTCCAGCGATGGTTTTCACAAACACGCGCTAAAACTGCTTAATTTATCAATTAAATGACACTCTAAACACATGCGACTTGAAACAAGCGCAAAATAAACGAATCTGACTGTGATTGGGAATGGACTCGGTACCTGCGGCTATGGTATTCCCGGACACAGTATGGGCAGGACCAGGAGAGTGCGGAGTTTTAATTGTTTATTTTGACCTAGACTAGATAATAGACATTATCATAATAGTACATCTGGTAAGTATTATTCGAAGTAGAATAGGGGTTCAGCTCTATGCCCAACACAGGCCCTTATTCTATCCTTTAGGAGGGCTCCCGTGGAATCTACTGACAGCCCTCTCTTCATGTACCGTTCACCCATAGGTGTAGTCCCTTTATCATACCCCCAATTCTTATCACAGCTAAAGCTTTTGCTGCAGCAGGCTGGGATTCCGCCGCAAGACTATGCGGGACATAGCCTGCGTCGAGGTGGAGCCACATTTGCTTTAGAATGTGGCCTACCATCTGAACTCATCCAGTCACAGGGCGATTGGCGCAGTAATGCATACCAGGGCTACTTGGAGCCCTCTTTATCCATGAGGGGTGAAGTTGCTGCCACCCTAGCAAGAAAGATTCAATCTCTTGCACAGTAGATGAGGTGTGACTGGCAAGCCCAGTCGCATGTCATCTAGTGAGTAAGGAATTGGTTCTCCATGTTTAATTGGTTAGCGCAGCGTCCTCTGCTTATATGCCTTGCCTGGCCATATTACTGTTACCAGACTACTCTCGTTTTGTTCTTTTTATTTCAGGTGCCATCATCACACCTGGAAGACTCCCAGCATCCATGAGACGGTCCGACAGATTCCAGATGGCCTTTCACTATCCACCAACACCAGCGGTTTTTCTCTGTCGGAAGTTCTATTCAACGGATATGAAGGAGCGGGCTAGGGAATCCAGGTTTTAGATTCCACATACGCGCACACACAATCACTTCAACTTATGATCAGCAACAGCACTGAGGAGTGGTCGATCCATACATAAAGCTAGACCAATGAGCCGGTCATTTACATAGACGTTCATAACCAGCAGAGACTCAGAATGTGCGCCCTGTGGCGTAGTTAGTGCGTCAGAACAATGACTTTGGTTACTTGAATCTGTTAATGAGGTCACATGATTATTCCAACAGTCAGCCGATCAGAAGGCAAGGAATTGTCAGGTGACCATGGCCTGATCGGGGGACGGGTGGTGTGTGTGTGCTGTCCGCTGACCCGACCTGTGGTGGTGCTTATGTAAATATAATGTATATATCTCTGCCTACCCATGTAGTTATGCTCCATACTATTACTACTCCCTACGGTTTGGGTGAGATTTTGGAGGGCCATAGATTGATAGCTTTATGGTACACATCGCAATGCTTTGTTTATTCTGTGCCTGGGCACACTGTCCCAGGGGTTTTCTCGCATCAATAAATCTATGGCTTATTCACATGTCTCACCAAAACCAGTCTTGCTTGCTCTTCTTACTGACCATAGGGTGGGTCGGAGGGATCCCTCCCCATGCCTGTTATTAATGGAAATATTAATATTATTAATATACTATTAATGCAGATGTGGGTAGGGGTGTCTGTGCATAGCTTCCCATTTCCATCTGTTATGGTCATAGAGACCAGACCAGATGTCGATAGTTGCTTTCACAACTGTGAAAACACACCCGTAATCCGAGTTTCTCACATCCGCTTGTGTATGTCTAATTGGGGAAACATGTGGGAGGCATCCATCCGGCCCTTTGTCCAGATGGAAGTCACTCCAGTCAAACGGTGTCCCGTCCAGGTGTGACCTCGGTATACACATGCTTGCCCTCATTAATATTCATGAATGTCAGGGAGCCTGTCCCGTTCCCGCTTGGGCTGGCCACGCCCAACACGCACGTGTGTTCCTCCACGGGCAGGGTCAATTGCTGACCAATGGGACGCACCCGCAGGTCTCCCTTTTAAACACCCCTGTTGGCCTCGGCACGTCATAATCTCGCCTGTGCACTTTGCCTCTTGCATTCCTCTAGTATGGCTAAAAATCCCTCCCTCCCACCCACAAATTCTTGCACAAGATTCCTGCACCTTCCACACGTACACTCACCTGCTGCCTTGCATATGCCAGGGTCACAACCAATTGTACAGTTAAACCGTTAACCCTTAAATTCTAAATTTTTCTCAAATTGTCCATTGGTAGGCTAGGAGAGGGTTGTTCTTTAAGGACTTTCCACTGAAGTGACTGGCTGGGTACCAAGGCAGTCACTCCAGTATTAAGTTGTTGGGAATAGTCTTCGCCGGGTCTGTTAAGGGACAATCACCAAGACCTGCAAAACTGGTCGGGACCGCCTGGAGGGTTAAGGCGTGTTTAAGTTGATATCAGATCTACCTGTATATACTATATATATCGCTTATTACTGTATGTATAGTTCGTTTATGGATACGGCATAACGTTTGTAGTTATAATTGTTATAGTTTATTTACCAATAATGCATAGTTTATTAACTTATATGTAGTTTAGTTTATATATGAGGGCCATAGATTGATAGCTTTATGGTACACATCGCAATGCTTTGTTTATTCTGTGCCTGGGCACACTGTCCCAGGGTTGCTCTTCTTACTGACCATAGGGTGGGTCGGAGGGATCCCTCCCCATGCCTGTTATTAATCTAAGTTTAAACTAGAGACTAGGGCCCGCATTTCACGCCTTCAGGCTATTTTAGAAAAACTTTAACATTCTTCTAGTTCTCGGTGCAAACAAAATTATCATTATGGTGCCGACTATTTACAATCATTGATAGTATGAAACAAACTTGTATACGGCATTATGATCGTGATGTCAGTTAACATGTGACATAATGGATCTTTCCACTGACTCAGTATCCATCCATCATATGACGTCATAATCAACTACATGAAGTGTAGAATGACATCATAATGAATGATGTGATGTCATTATGACATCATGAATGACGTAGCTAAGTACATCACGAATGCATTTTTGAAGATGGACTATGTGTTGTTGTATGAATTGTCTTTACTATTTACTAAATAGTCTGTTGAATATTTTGTAGTTACAAAATATTCAACAGCTTACCTGTATAATTTTCAGAAAATTGATAGTTAGGCCATTTGGGGATCGATCAATCCCAACACAGCGAAGTGTGAGTGGAGCTTGGCTAGAGGTGGGCAGGGCACAGCTAAAACTGGAGAGGTGAATTGAGTGACAGGTCAGCAAGTCAGCTAATATTGGACATAATTGAGTGACAGATCGGATCTCTCCATTTCTATCTTTATCTAACATACTGTACCTTTCTGACAATTTGCGAACGCTCTCGTGAAAGTACTTGCACATAATGACACTCTCCGTTCGAATATCCATTTCCATATCACACTCCTCAAGGAATTTGTATGCAACCATTTCTAATGCATATGGTGGCCAAGCCTGGATGAAAGAAAATCAACATTTTCATGATAAGTTATTTTTTTTATTAAAGAATCTTATTTAAATTTATTTAAGTGGTTAATGAGGAGTAGTATTTTGACAATTTCTGGTAAATTTCTCATAACATCCACGATTTTTACCAAACAAATTGACCAATCAAAATTTTTTATATAAGCTCGGAAGTCGACGGACGAGACGGTTGCCATGCATATCGGTGACCATGACCGTTGACCTTTTCACCACAACATCACTGCGTGATGCCGTATCATTATAATGAGGCATGTGTCCACGTTTGGGTCAAGTATGATTAACCAAACATGAGATATAAACAGAAAAGTTGAGCTAAATGGAAAATGTTAAAGTTGGAAAAAAAGGTTTGTACCAAGGTCACAGTGACCTTGACCTTTGACTTTTTTACCCCAAGGTCAGTGTTTGATTGTGAAAAGTTGAGCTAAATGCAAATTGGAAGACACCGCTGCCTCTGGACGACGTGCACAGTATCGCAATAGCTTGTTTCACTTCGTAAAGTCGAGCTAAAACCTCTTGCCTTGATGAGTATTTTGAAAAGAATTTGACTGAAAGTTGTTGGTGGCTTACCAACAACTTTTAGTCAAATTGTTTTCAGAATATTTAGTAGGTCCAGCAATATAACCATTGGAATATGTTGTCCGCAAAATCCCAGTAGTCAGACGGTTAATGTCCGTACGATCAATGTGAGGTGCGTATATGTCATAAACTCATACCATAAACCAATCAATCGTGCAACAGTTTATCAAAGACGGGAACATTCGGAGACGATTTCTGAATGCGTCTCCGATCGGGCTCATGGCCAGAACAATATGAAGATCCTGACGTATGCGGTCGATGAAGAAAGCATACATCGCTAATGGTGTCGATTCAATCTTCTTGCCCTAAAACAAACAATCAATTGTTTATTGTTATTGACTTAAGAGAATTTCACATCTTGACAAAATATGGATCCACTCCCATCTAAGTTGCGCTCGAGAAGTCTATCTTTTTTAAATGTACCAGTGGAATGACTGGCTCGATAATCCGGCCAGTTATTCCATTGGCAAATTTGAAAAAATAGTATTCTGGTGTGTTAATTTTCTTGACCAACCGTGACAATTACCCATTTCATGCCTACACCAGCCATAGCCAGCCATTTTACTCAGGACTACACCGGCCGAGGATAGCCTACACTCTAAAATGTAATTGCTAGAAAAATTTTGCCATAAATAGTTGTCTTCCTTGGTTGCTGTTTGACGCACACAATAACGAGCCTAAATTTCGCAATGTATGATGTCATTAGTACATGCATAGCTGTTATTGTAAGAAAGCACAAACTCGCCATACCCCCACCAGGTCCAATTGTGCAGAATTCCAGAAACCCCACCCACATCACGGCGACGGTATAGTGTATAGCACTATCAGGAATCCTATTACTAATGCATGGGCAGTCTACGGCACGTGTAGTACTGAGTGAACAGGTTGATTTTAGGTATAAATAGGCATTTGAAAGTAGTATTTATTCTGTTGACAAATTTACAAAAATTATGAAAAAACCCTTAGTCCACATGCAGGGAACATTTACATAAAAAAATGTAACGAAAGTGTTCAAGAGCTGATTGTGACATCCGTTCAAGCACATGTTTGAGTGAAAGACTGGATCCATGTATCACCACGGTCACGGTATGACTTCTGGTAGACCTCGAGAATTTAGCAAGCAAGATGAACAAGTCAATGACAGCGGAGAACAAGAAAAATGTTTTGATATGTAAATTATATAACCGTTTAACCTATGGCAGCAATAACATCGTCTAATTAGTTTCAAAGTATTGAGACACCGAAAGTTCAAGAGTTAGACAGTTAACAAATTAAAGGTCACGGTGAACTAGACCTGCCTCTGCAGTACTCTTGATAAATGTCCATTTGGAGAAGATATATTTGAAAATTTAACAGCAGAAAGACTGGCTTCATAACTGAGTCAGTCATTCCAGTGATAAAGGAGTTTTCTCTTGACATGCAAATGAACAAAACTCGCTTCTGAAGTGCTTAGGAGGAATGTCCATTTGCAGACTGAGAAAAGAGTGTTTTTGAACATTTACCACTGGAATGACTGGCTCGATAACCGAGCCAGTCATTCCAGTGATAAATTTTCAAAAAATAGTCTTCTCTTGGCCTGCAAATGAACATTCAATAAGCAAATTTCTTAATTTTTTGGACCAAATCTGACAAAGGGTTAATGAAGATTAGCAAATACCACGTGAATAGTATGAACAGACGGCTCCATAAGGTATTGACGAGGAATCAAACCCACATTACTGGCGTATTAAGCGCCTAACATCGTAGCCCACAAACACTTCCCGTCCAGACCAATGTCGCAGGACATAAATCCTACTTTGCTGGCGAGGCTTTCATGATTAGGCTTGCGCGCGATTACGTGATTAAATCCAAAATCACGATTATGTTTTAAGTCATGAATTTAAATGATTAAAAATTAAATAATCGAATAATCGCAAATATTTTCTATCGCATTAAATATTTCAAAACTTTCAATTACATTTCAATGCGATCGGTCATGAAAAATGGCATTTTGCTTAGTGAATGTATGCCTATTTGCAGGACAAGAGAAGACTATCTTTGAAAATGTATTACTGGAATGCTTCCAGTGGTACATTTTCAAAAATAGTCTTCTCTTTCCCTGCAAATGGATTTTTCTAAACACCTTTGCAATTTTCGTCATTGATGTTCTTTTGTTGTTATGACTTGGTAATTTGTATCCAAGCTGATTAATCGAGTAATCACGATTATTTTTTAATAATCGATCGCGATCACTCAACGCAATAATCGCACAAGCCTACATGAGTGCGGTCTTCTGACACACACTGGAATTCTAAACTGGGTGTTTTGACTAATTATTGTGGTTTTGAGTCGCCATCAAGTGAATCGTAATGCCACCAATACTTGTATTACTAATAAGAGAGGGAAGGACAGCTACACTATCTTCACACAGACTTGTGAGATTGTGATTAAATCGAAAATTATGATTATTTCTTAAATCGTGAATTTATACGATTAAAAATTATATAATCGAATAATCGCGAATAATTTCTAGTGCATAAAATATTTTAAATCCTACCGTTTATTTACTTTTTAATGCGATCGGTCACGTAAATTAACACTGCAAAGTGAGTGTATGTCCATTTGCAAGTCAAGAGAAGACTATTTTTGAAAATGTATCAATGGAATGACTGGCTCGAGAATTGACCCAGGCATTGTAGTGATACATTTTCAAAAATAGTCTTCTCTTGGCCTGCAAAGTTACTTTTCTAAACACCACTGCCGCTTTCATCATTGATATGCTTTTGTTGTTATGTCTGGGTAATTTGTACCCAAGCTGATTAATCGAGTAATCACGATTATTCTTAAATAATCGATTGTGACCAATCAATGAAAGTAATAATCACACAAGCCTACTTCACCTACAATACCTTCATCCACTTCACCATCAGCAAGACTCCACCTTTAACTAACACCACCCATAACTGAATCCGCTCCACGACCCACTCAAACCCACCACCCTCATACATTCTCTACCATGCTGCATCCATCTCATTACCTCGTTTCGTGCAACAGTTTGCATTTTCTCAATAATGTCCGCCTTCTCATCAGATGGGTAGGGGTTAGGAACGTCCCCTGTATTCAGGATCATACTGATATCTTCCATAAATGACTCATCTTTGATCTGGTTGTCCAAAAATAGAAACACGGTCGGATTTCCTTCCGTTCCCGCTTTCAACAACAGCTGTAAAACAAGAAAATATAGACTGATTGACATAGTCGGATTAGTTTATAAAAGACAGAACAGATGATTACAACTGGTGTCCATTAATAATAGGATTAAATAGCTGCATTCCTTGATTGCAGGATGAATAAACATATAAACAAATGGTTTTAGCCCATTCCACATTAACAATATGAACCATGTTAACAATGCGGTGAAGTACTTTCATTGGTTCTTAGCGCGGGAAAGTAAGATCCAGTCAAAATTGGTTTAAAAATATTCAGGTTCTAACTGCATAGTTTTCTGGTAATGAAGGAATCCAGTTTTAGCTATGCCCCGCCCATCTCTAGCTAAGCCCCACCCATGCTTCGCCAGTTTTGGAATAGATCGATCCATGGACTCCCTCAATCTCAATTGCAAGAAAACTATACAGGTAAGCCGTTGAATATTTTGAAACTAATTTGTCAAATTAGTTTCAAAATATTCAACAGCATGTTTATTAAATAGTAAAGACATACAATTCGTACAACAATGCTTAGTCCGTCATCAATTAAGCATTTGTGACGAACTTAGCTACTTCATTCATGACGTAATTGATTGTGATGTCATTCTATGTAGTTGATTATGACATCATAAGACTGATGGATAACCTGGAAAACCCTAAATTTGACACTGGACTTCCAAAGTTGAAAAGGTCGTACACAGGCTGACAAGTATGTACCAATAATGGAATATGTTAGTAATACTATTTTACAGGTTGTGCTTAATTTAGTTTTTAGCCCTTTTCAGCTTTAAACAGTTTATGGATTTAGATACTTCACTAAGATCAAAATAAAATAAATACATGAAAACACATACATGCGCACACACACGCACACATGCATGCACGCACGCACACACATGCACTTGGCTTACCTTCTTAAGATCTTCCCTCCATTCAGTAGTTGTATAGTTTTTAGTGATTTCAATTTGGAACAGTTCATAATAGGCCATAAATGTTGATAATTTAGTGGCACTCTGACATCCACTGCCGCCCATACCTGTAGACGTGGATAAGTATATGCTGATTAAATCATCATTCATCTAGTTATTAATAATTCAACAGTTGAAATGCCCGTAGCTCAATTTCAAGACATTTATACTATTCTATTGGTCTGCAACTGGAAATTTCTTATGAGAAAATTTAAATTTTCTTGAAAATTATTTTAGGGTTAACACTTGAGAAATGTCCATTTGCAGACCAAGAAGACTATTTTCGAAAATTTACCATTGGAGTGACTGGCTCAATAACCAAACCAGTCATTACAGTGGTAAATTAAAAAAAAAAGTAGTCTTCTCGTGAACTGCAAATAGACATTTTCTATAAGAAATTTGAAAAATGACAGCAGTGGGATGATTTTCGTAAGACCGGCGGTTTATCTTTTGGCTCCGCATAGCAGGTTTGATACCAATAGTTGGATCTGATCTGTTCCTCATGTATCTAATGTCAAATACATCACATGTTTGGTTGATGTAACAATGAAAATGATGTAGCACTGTCATGAAAATCAAAATCTGTCGCAAAAGTGTACAAATTGCGTGTTTGATGAAATTACGAGTTAATAAACATTCTGTTGAATATTTGGAAATGTCCAGTTGCAGACAAACAGATCGAAGATTTAAAAAATATTTACCACTGGAATGGCTGGCTTGATAACTTATCCAGTCATTTCCATGATAAATTTTCAAAAATAGTATTCTCTTGGTCTGCAAATGGCCATTTGATAGGAAAAAATTGAAATTCAACTGATTACCGGTGTATAGTACCTTAGACAGCACTGGGTGGAGCAGAGCTAGAAATGGATCCCTCTATTGAAAATTCAGGAAAATATGAAACAGATATTATTGATGATTCTAAGATGTGTGAATTAAATAGGCATAGTGACAAATCCTTGCACAACATCAACACTTTAGCGTTAGACATTCGAAACATCATTGTAGCTACAATGATGTTTCGAAATGTCCATATAGAGAAAACTATTTTTGAAAAAGTATCACTGGTCGAGCCAGTCATTCCAATGATACATTTTCATGATGTAATTGATTATGACATCATATGATTGACTGAGAAACTGGAATCCTCAATCGGCATATCCTGTATTACACTTTCCAGGAACACATGCACATGCACACATACAAGTACTAAACATGCATACCCAGATACACATGCACGCGCACGAACCCACGCACACACGAAAATACAGACATGCTTGCATGTACGCATGCACACACATTTATTGCGATTGCTGCTTTAAATCATTACCAATAAGCAGTGAATGTCCATTGTCTTGTTTGAGTACTCTGGAGACGCGTGAGATGTGTTCAATGGCAAACTTGAACATAACTAAGTGCATCGGTGCCTTGCTGATCATGTTGTACTCATCCAGGTAGCTGTGAAGTGAGGCGTGATCAAACACAACAACGATGACAGTGAAATACACAGACACATGTGAAATACTCAAGCGAAACATACATAACTTCATAATATTTGACAGAGATTCATTTTTAGTCCTTTAACTCTCGCATTTGGTCATGAAAATTTTTCTCATAGAAAATGTTTATTTGCAGACCAAGAGAAGACTAATTTTGAATATTTACACTGGAATGACTGGCTCAGTTATCGAGCCAGTCATTCATGGTAAGTTTTAAAAAATAGTCTTCTCTTGGTCTGCAAATGGACATTTCTCAAGACCAAGCTGTTTTTGGCTGACATGAGTGTTAAAAGTAATGGCAAAATTCGGTAAAAAAAAAGTTAAAATATTTACTTAGTGAAAGTCCGTTTGGAGGTCATAAGATTATTTTTGAAACTTTACCACTAGAATAACTGGTTCGATTATGGAGTATTTCAGTAGTATATTTTCAAAAAATAATCTCTGCCTGCAAATGGACATTCCTTAAGACCAGTGTGGAGGCCTGTTTTGGTCAGGCTTGACCGTTTAATCCCTTTCACCGAGGAATTCACCAAATCTTATTTTCAAGGTAATCATACAGGAAAACTGCTGGCTATTTTAGGCAGCAATGGCTTCCAGTTAAATTAATTTCAAAATATTCAACAGAATAAGTTTTATATCGTACAGAATTAATTTTTTCAGGGATTTGTCGGTGAAAACGTTAAGGGTTAGTTTGAGAACCGGAATTATAAAGTTGACTTAAAAATAATGTGAATTATATTTAGTGATGCCAATAAAATCAAGATTAATAAACAACAACTACTGACATATATCCTCAGTGTCAAGTATCAATGTGAGGAATTCTAATTTTTCTGGTAGCTAATATCCAAAATTTGGTCACCATGACATTGACCTTTAAGTAATTAAGTTCAACTCTGTTGAAAGTCATCCAGAAATGCAATTTATTCAATAGGATCCTCATGGCCTTAGAACAGGTATATCGGAAACACATTTCTGTCACCATGATCTTCAACTTACGATGCAAAAAAAAATCTATGGTTCCTCAAGCCATCAAGGACAACCAGCAAGCCAAATCTGGTGGAGATTCATTCAGTAGTACTCAATTTATCGCATAGAAAAGGAAACTGCAATTGATAGATGAACATATGGTCTTTGGACATGTTGAAATGGAAATTATATAACACATTCAATTAGGTGATCATGGCAGGGGTGGAGGGTGTGCGTGCGCGTGCGCGCGTGCGCGCGTGTGTGTGCTTAAAGGCATAATACTCTTAACTCATGTGATAACTGCCCCTCAAAGTGCACAAATGCTTCTCATTTACCTATTAATGGTCAATATTTTTTATGAAAATTTTTCAGGATATTTTGAACACTATTTTTTAAAGAAAACATGGAAATTTAAAAAAATAGTCTTCTCTTAGACTGCAAGAGGACAGTCCTTAAAATTGCACCAGATATGCCAAAGTAGCAATGGCCATGAAAATTCAAGTTTTTGCTTAGTCAGTGTTGATTTGCAGGCCAACAAGACTTTTTTTTTTTAATTTATCACTGAAATGACTGGCTTGGTCAATCCAGTGGCAAATTAAAAAACGTCTTCACTTGGCCTAAAATGGGTAATCCTCAACACCACTGCAGGGAGCATTTTGGACCGACTTCTTCATAAACGGGTTAAATGGACACAAGTGTTTATTACTGCAAAAATATCCATAATATCTTCACAACAAATCTCAGATCCAGAACTCAGACTTACTATTCGATAACCGTGGTGAGTTCTTTCAGATCTGTCACCTCATCATAAATACGATCCTGAGCATCTTGATTGATATAATCACCGAAGAACAAGCTACGAATATTATCATCGACTACGTGACCGCTTTTGGATAGATAGCCGAGTAGTTTATCGATGCTTTGTTTAAAATGTGAGCTGCACTGCTCCTTAATGATATTGAAGAAAGTTTGCCTGAAAGAAAATAGCATTATATAATATAGATATGAGGAAACTTACGATGAAACTTAAATATTTCTAATAAATGCATGCTACAGGGTTCATGTTCCTTCCACATTGACCTTTTTACTGACTGAAATTACACTATTTCATGACCTTGAGAATGGACCTTTCCAGTTTATTCATCAATCATATGACGGCAGAAGCATTGTTGGTTTTACTATTTAACGCTTAATGCTCTGGTATCAATATTCTATCCTTTACTGTGTCACTATTAAAGAAACTGGTGTACTTTTTTCAACAATTTTGGTGAATGATGTTGCTGTCTATGACAGCAACATCTTCCACCAAATTTGTTGAAAAATAACCACCAGTTCAGCTTTTTAATTTAATGTGACAAATTTTTAATTTCGCCATCAGAGTGGGGTTAATAAACATGCTGTTGAATATTTTGAAACTAATTAGTTACAAAATATTCAACAGCTTACCTGTATAGTTTTCTGGAAATTGATAGTCAAGGAGTTCAGGAATCAACTGATCTCCCCCACACGAGTGAGCTTAGCTAGAGATCTAAAACTGGAATTCACCATTAAACAAGTTTTCTGTCTTCAATGGGATTCTGTGTAATAGATAACATTCTGAGCACAAAAACAAAATCTATTTTGGACACGAAAAGTTAAATACAAACATTTTAATAAATAATCCGTTGAATAGTTTGAACCTAATTTAGCCCTTTAATGGTCAAATTTACTCAAGAAAATTTTAATATCTACCAATTGAATGTCCATTTACAGGTCAAGAGAGTTCAAATTTGAAAATTTATCACTATAATGACTGGCTTGGTTATCGAGCCAGTCATTCCAGTGGTAAATTTAAAAAAGTTGTATTCTCTTGACCTGTAAGTGGACATTCCACTAGATCATAACAGAGGCCTATTTTGGTCAGTATGACCTTAAAAGGTTAACTAGCAGATGTTTCTCTCTATGACACAACAGCTTCCAGTTAGATTACTTTCGAAATATTCAACAGTATATACCAGTACAATTGTTTTGAAATAGCGTGTATTAACTTCTAAGTCTGGACCTAAATCCCTGATACCGCCTTAAACATGGTCTTAAATTTTAGGCCTGTTGTTTAAAACTGTATTAGCTTTTATGTCTGGACATAAATCCTTAATATTATGAACACCAGGGAGTGTATTAAATATTTAATAACGATCTTAAACTCATATATTTAGCAGTAGCAGTAGCAGCAGCATTAGCATTAGCAGATGATAATTTCTGAAAATCTGTGTACTCATATGTTTCGTATCCGAGGGAGAGAGAGAGAGAGAGAGAGAGAAAGAGAGGGGTTGGAGGGAGGGAGGGGTGGGTGGGCGGGGTGAAGGGGAGGGGAGGGAGGCAGGGAAGGAGGAAGAGAAAGAGAGATGGAGAGTGGTGTGTGTCGGGGTTTGTGGGTGGGGTGAGGATGAGGGTGGCTCATAGGGGGTAGGAGGCATAGCGGCGACGCATTTGTGCATGTATGTAATCATACAAATGTCAGTGAGTGTATGTGGTTGTGGTCGCTTAGTTATCATAACTGCTTATTATGGCTTTCAGTCTATCAACTGCTAGACGCCTGCCCAACACACCCACACAGCATCACGCTCATGGATCTTACTTATGATGTCATGATGTGCGACATTGACTATTATTCCGTCACAAATAAATGGCATTAATCGTGTTTTCAATACATAAAATGCACACGCTATGCCTTCCTTGTGAATGTAAATGCAGAGTGTAAAGCATCAGGGGTGAGTTCAGGAAGGCGAATGTTCGGCGATCTTCATGGGACAGTGTTCCGTAATGTGTCGGCTACATTACTAAACTGAAGTATATAGTCAGTATACGACACATTATTGAACACTGTTACATAACGGAAAACATCTTTTGCGCTCGTGAATTCAGTCCATGACAGTGACCTTAAAATGTTTCCACACATCAACATTGTAATCACGCCTTGCATTAACTGTGTTTACGATACATAAAATACAATTTCTATTACAGAAAGTTTTGTGACACTACAGTAATTCACATTTAATTTGATTAGTTGATTAATTTACAATTTATTAAACATTGTTGAATATTTTGAAACCAATTTGTGGGCAGCAACATCACAAAGTCAAATTAGTTTCAAAATATTCAACCACTTACCTGTAGAGCTACCTTGAAATTTAGATTCTGTGAATTCAGGTATCAAAGATTTGAATTGCTTCCAACACACATAAAGTAGCAGAGCTTAACTGGAGATGGGCGGGGCATAGCTAGTAATGGACCCCTCTGTTATCGCCACTCTAAAATCAACATTAGGTTACTGTAAAATCTTACCTATCATCTTCATCGATAAGACGGTCGTAGAAAACACGATAGACTTCATGCACCCACAGACGTATCAGCTTATCAGCCTCTGACATATATGTGCTTGGAAGCAGCAGGATGCCTCTGATTACACGTGCAAAATCACGCAGATTAAACACATAATGACTTTTGCTCGGCGTCGGCAGGAAGTTAATGATGGCTTCTTTGTAAACACCCATAGTGACTTGCACTAATTGCTGGGGAGTGTTATTAATGAAAAATAAATTTACAATCAAGAGAACTCACAGACTGTAGATCATTCTCCTCATGTTTTTGCTACATTTTAAAGCATAGCTAAGAAATAACTTAACTTGTTTCCAAAACAAAATATATGTACCATTGAATATTTGTTAATATAATTGGATTGGAAGACATTGCTGACTAAGGCAGCAATGTCTTCCAATTCAATTATGTTCTTTGCGACTAATTTGTTTCTGTTTTTGGTTTCCAAAACATGTTAATTTATTTCTGAGCTTTTTTTGAGTTGATTCCATCTCGAACTCCAGAGTTATTTCCCTTGGAAATTTATTACATATAATTACACAAGGGAGGTAACTCCAAACAACTTAATTTTAATGGTCATGAGTTACCTCCCTTATTATTGGTTGTTATTTTGACAACATCTATTGAAATGCCCATAATCTCCTATAGAACATGTATTTTCTATACTTTAATCCTTTAATTGAAAATTTACCACTGCAATGACTGCTTCATTAATCACGACCGGTTCATTTATCAAGTAAATCATTCCACTGTTAAATTTTCTTAAATGGTCTTTTGGCCCAAAAATTCCCTGTATCTCAATCTCAAGGCAAGCAAACAGGAAACCGGTCGAACATTTTGAAATTAATTGCCTTAGGCAGCAACGGCTTCCAGTTATATTAATTTCAAAGCATTCAGCAGAATATGCGACATGTATGTATCGTAAAGAATTTTCTTTTTCAGGGATTTGTCGTTGAAAGGGCTAATTATATGAGCGTCAAGCCTCCTGTTTAAATCTTGGATTTTCTATTTTTTTCATAACAAAGACCAAAGTTTGGGGAACCACGGTGTAGGGTAACAAACTTTCTTCTGATAAAACCTGAAGCAAATTGTATTTTGAATTTGATGCAAACAGCATCTGGGTTTTAAATCCGGATCATGGCCAAAGTTTGGAAAATCTAGTGCTAAAATTTGACCCAAATTGGATCAGTAGTTCCTGAAATACATGGCAGGCAGGCAAGGCAGAGACAGACAAACAGGCAGGCAGGCAGGTAGGCAGGCAAGGCAAGAGACAGACAAACAGGTAGGCAGGCGAGTAGACAGACGGACAGATATCACAATCAATTAGTAACAAAACACAGTGACAAGCGACTTCCTATAGCATAAGCCTTTTGGAGTCAAAAGATAGAGTATCTGTCTAAGGAAATTCCATCTTTTGGCATTGAAAGGCAGATGGTCTCATGGAAAAGTTCGACAATCTTTGTCACCTTACCTTGCCCAATCTTCCAAAGACACCATCAAAGCCTTTATTGAAATGCCAATCAGCGATGGACGTAAATATACGCGTCATAGTGGCATTGTCGAACTCGTCGATGGACACGATGTTGAGATGGCTTGTGAAGCGGCTGCAGATATCATTTCGACCACCGCCTGGCGGGCCCATTGCCGAGACAAATAACTACAATAAAGACTAAATTTTAAATCAATTTTATCAACTAGTTTGAGGGTAAATGTATATTTACTTACATTACACTGATATTACACTGCAAGCCACCAAACAATAATTTCAATGGGCAATAACTCAGGAACTGCTGAATATTTTGGGGGGAAATTTTGACTGAAAGTTGTTGCTGGCATAGCTACCAACAACTTTCAGTCATATTGTTGAAGCCACCAACAACTTTCAGTCAAATTGTTTTCTAAATATTTAGCATATTCAGAGTGAAAATGCAGTCTGCAGAAACCTAGAAGTCAGAGACAGTTATCTGTTTCACCGCTGCAAGCCGCCAGACAATAATTTAAATCAGCCAAAAACTCAGAGCATTGTGAATATCCGGAAATTGCAATTTTTAAAAGCTGACTGCGAAAGATGTTTTTGTCTGGCTTGAGTGTTAAAGGGTTATTCATAAACTCCAGTCTCAATTCCAAGCTATGTCTATATGAAAGCTGCTGAATATTTTGAAACTATCTTGCCTATGGCCGCAACAGCTCCCAGTCAAATTAGTTTCGATATATTCAACATCATATTTGTAGCATCATAAAGAATTTGTGTTTTTTGTTATGTAACAGCTCAAAGACTAACACTTTAATGGTCATGCCGGCCTCAACTGGCATCTGAAGTGCTTAGCAGGAATGTCCATTTGCAGGCCAAGAGAAGACTATTTTTTAACCTTTACCACTAGAATAACTGGCTCGATAACCGAGCCAGTCATTCCAGTGGTAAATTTTCAAAAAATAGTCTTCTCTTGGCCTGCAAATGGACATTCAATGAGCAAATATTTAGATTTTCTTGACAAATCCTGACCATTAAAGGTTTAAATAGGCATAAATTTGAAAGCTTACGAGCTTAGAATTCATTTCTTGATAATGCTGGTTACTGGGCCACTACTGGGTCGCATTGACCCGGTATTGGTCCAGTACTGGCCCAGTAACCGGCATTATCAAGGTAACGATATCATAGCTTACCACATCATCCAAGAATACTTTCGTGGTATCTTTACGATCATACCAGTGACCATGATCTATCCATTGTCTCAGTAACTCTATCGGTGGCTGTGCTCCGTATTTCTCCTTCTGTGGCATGTTTAAATCATCAACAAACACGATTGAGCGCTTGCCCATAGGCGGCCCGTACACACCCTTTCTTCTCCTGGGAAAACAGAGCGTGAATGAAATTAACACTTTAAGCCTTGAATCTGTTCAAGAAAATTTCAATTTTTTTCAAAGAAAATGTCAATTTGCAGACCAAGAGAAGACTTATTTTAAAGTTTTAGCACTGGAATGACTGGCTCGGTTATTCCAGTGGTAAATTTTCAAAAGTAGTCCTCTTATTGTCTGCAAATTGACATTTCTCAAGCCCACTCTAGAAGCCATTTTTGGTCGATATGAGGGCTAAAGGGTTAACAGTCAATTATTATTGAGTTCATGAGATCAAACTTCAAGCTCACTGTGTCCATGGTTTAAATCCATTTTTCACGGTTAAGTTTTTCGTTTAGCTAATCATATCGTCTTATATCTCGGCCTGGCTTCATCTTATTGTAACTAAACTTGGACACATGCGTCCCAGTATCAAGGGGATGAAGCACAATGAAACTGTATAAAATGCAGACTAAACAGTACCAGGAGAGTCTTCTGCTTACCTCATTTTGCCTTTATTTCAGAATTGGCCAAATTATTGGACCTAAGCATGGTCATTCAGGTATCTCAACCAGTCAGAGCAGCACAAAGACATTAACACTTCTGAGGTCAAGGTTAATGTGATCTTAATACAACTCTAGATTTGCATTTGGAAATGCATAATGCCAAGATTATCACCAATATTGAATATCCCGTCAGTGTAACGCTGATGTCTTGTTTGTTGCTCGATTTTCACAAGCATAGGCGAAGTTACACCGATCTAATTGTGTTTATTTTTGTTTTAATCGATTGTAGAGTTACCTCCCATATCAATTATCATTAAGCAATGCGAGTTCCCTCCCTGTAATCGCTTAGTGATCTTGGAAGAGTTTCCTCCCATTAATCAGGTTATCACATATATTCTGTGTAAGTATTATTTAACTCATCATTTATTTTCTTACAGGATGTTTGGATAAAATGACAATACACAGAAATAGCATTTGTATAATATTCTGTTTATCATCTAGGAAACTAAATCAATATAATACAGATCTAATCCTTTATCCATTTAACACTCACATCAGCCAAAATCTGCTTCTGCAATGGTCTTGAGAAATGCCCATTTCCAGAACAAGAAAAGACTATTTTTGAAATTTTACCAGTGGTAAATTTTCAAAAATTGTTTTCTGTTGGCCTGTAAATGGGCATTTTCTATGAGAAAATTGAAATTTTAAAAACAAATTCTAGGGTTACAAGTTTAACACTCAAGCTGGCAAAAATAGCTTCTACAGTCATCTTGAGAAATCTCCATCACGGAACAAGAGAAGACTGAGTATCTTTAAAAATTTAGCACTGAATCAAAAAAGCATCCGCTTTTGTTTCTACGAGAATTCTTAATACTTACCAGATGTACTATTATGATAATGTCTATTATCTAGTCTAGGTCAAAATAAACAATTAAAACTCCGCACTCTCCTGGTCCTGCCCATACTGTGTCCGGGAATACCATAGCCGCAGGTACCGAGTCCATTCCCAATCACAGTCAGATTCGTCTTATGTTTGCCTTGGCAAACTGCGAAAGCAGCTCAGCCTCACCTCAGCGGGGCGGCTGAGGCAGGGCCATAGTACATCTGGTAAGTATTAAGAATTCTCGTAGAAACAAAAGCGGATGCTTTTTTGATTCTACTTCGAATAATACTTACCAGATGTACTATTATGATAAACTCCGGATTTCGACAGCCAGGAAATGCCGGTGGGAGGAGGTGAGGCTCGAACCAGCACTCATCAACCATCCAACAGAGAAGGTTGTGAAGAGACTAAAACCCTGGCATACGCTTGGGTTCTGCTATCTGACTCATAGAGTGCTAAACTTCTATGGTCTAGACCGCGCTCCCCCCCCCTCTTTTGTCCGCACAAAACCAGAGGGATGTCCATGGGGATGCAACACCCACCAGACCCGTGTCAGCCCCAAGTCTCAGCTAGGGCAGTCCAGTAGAGTGCAAAGAAGCTACTACAACTTCAAATCTTTGAAAAAAACTATCAGTATATCGATTAGATTTTCAAATTGGAATGAGTCTCATGTCTGTATGAGAGGATAAATATACTCTTGTACCAGACTATTCACTTACTCAGTCTGGTATTTCGACTGGAAGTAAATATATTTATAGTCACTTAATTAATGTAAACACTCACCATTTTTGAGTGGTCGATCTGTTATTGATCATCACAGGAGCTAGGCCCAATCCACGGTCGTACTCAGTCATGTGCATAGCGCTTGGTCAGTGTAGGCGGAAGTCCTTTGTGATGTGTGCGAAGTAGTGGTCGGACGTGGCTTAGTTTAGGTTCGACAGATTGGCGACGGCTACTGGATTAAGTGTGCTGGAGATGTCTCGAAGGTAGAAATCAGTGAATGATGACTCGGCATGCCATTGTGCTACAGACATCACCTGCTCTAAAGAGACACCCTTATAAAGGGCCGATGATGCTGCTAGTGCTCGGACCTCATGGGCATTCGCACGATCAATCTGCTTTCCTGTAGCGATCTTGTGCGACATCTGAATAGCGTCAACTATCCAACGAGAAATAGTATCTTTCGAAGCACGTAAATGGGGAGCTTTGAGACATAACCACAGAGATTTCGGGTCGTCTCTCCACTCAGAAGTACGTTTCTTATACATCTTTAGACATCTGACAGGACACCAAGCACAAGAATTTGGGTCATGTCTAGTTAAACTTGGCAAATTGATCGGCTGTCCTGGATATTTAAGTGACTGATTCTTTGCCAGGAAACAAAGACGTGGAAGTAATCTTAAACCTTCACCCGTGACGACAAAACGGTCTTGTTCGGCAGAAAGCGCATGGATCTCGCTTCTCCTTCTCGCCGACGCTGCTGCAACCAAGAAAACTGATTTAATAGTTAACAGTTTAATGTCAATAGTTCTAATCGGTTCAAAGGGAGCATGCCCTAAAACCTGTAGAACAAGAGATAGATTCCATGATGGGATAGGAATTGGCTGTCTAGGTCGCAGATTGCTCATTCCTTTAATAACTTCATTCAAGGTGTCATTCTCTACTCCCCCAACGGTGAGACTAGGAATGACAGAAGCTAATGCAGACTTATATGCTGCTAGGGTAGAAGGTACAAGTTTGTCAACTTCGTATAAATGACAGATAAAATCTGCTACGTGTTGAACAGATGCAGAAAAGGGATCAATATCTCTTCTCTCACACCACTGTGCAAATTTGTTGATTCTATAATTATATGTTTTTGTGGTAGAAACTCTTCTGGCCGAAGCAACAAACTTCGCTGCTTGCTCAGAAAAGCCACCCTCAATTGCACGCTGCTTGACAACATCCATGCAGTCAATTTGAACATTTCTGGTCTGTCGTGAAGGTACAGACCCTTGTTCTGAGAGATTACATCTCTTGTGTCTGGAAGAGGGATTGGACTGCAGACCAGAAGGTCCAGCAGATCCGTAAACCATGATCGGCCTGGCCAATAAGGAGCGATCAGTAGTACTTGGCACATCCCCTCTCTTATCTTTGCCAGAACTTTCGGGATGAGAATTGTTGGAGGATACGCATACGCGTACATTCCCTTCCAACTTATCGCCAGTGCGTCTACTGCTAGAGCCAACGGGTCCGGGATCGGTGACACGTACGTGACCATCTTTGCGTTTGTCTTCATCGCAAATAGGTCGACATTCGGCTTGCCCCATTGTTTGAATAGAACCTCTGCTACCACTTGGTTGAGCTGCCAATCCGTCGGACGACAAACCGTCCTTCGACTGAGAGCATCCGCTAAGATGTTCAATCTTCCTGGAATGTGTGCTGCCCGAAGAATAATATTCCTCTCTTGGCACCACAGCAGAAGGTTCCAAACCATCATACACAACTCCGGTGATCTTGTCCCGCCTTGGCGGTTTAAATAAGACACCACTGTTGAGTTGTCTGTCCTTACCAGGACAATTTTGTCTTGAACTCAACCCTCGAACTTCTGCAGTGCTAATACCACCGCTAATAGCTCGAGTACATTGATATGTTTCTGCGCATTGGTCCGATCCCATTCCCCGGACACTGACTGATTGTCCAATACCGCTCCCCAACCTGTCAACGAGGCATCCGTGAACATGGACATCTGAGGTTGAGGAGGTTGTAGAGGAACACCTCGCAGGAGATTCTGTTCCGACAACCACCACTGAAGGTGGAATATCAATGGTTCTTTTACTGGTATTCTCAGAGATAACGGATCTGTTCTCTGTGACCAGAACGACATCAAATACATCTGAATCGGCCTGCGCCTGAGCGCCGCATATGGCACCACCTTCTCCAGAGATACTAGCAAACCGAGTATTCTGAGAAATTGACGTGCCGTCAGATAGGCTCCTAGAGAAACTGACTCCAATACTGCAATCAGGCTTCTGACTCTGCTCTCCGCCGGAAAAGCTACGCCGTCCCTGAGATTGAAAAAAATTCCCAGATAAACAAACTCCTGGGATGGAGTCAGTTCTGATTTCTCTAGATTCACAATCCATCCTAGCTTCTTTAATAATTCTAGGACTACCTTCAGATTGCTGCGCAGAGTGACTGGATTCCCCGCCTTTAGCAGCCAGTCGTCTATGTAAGTGTGAACAGCTATGTTTCTCCTGCGAAGTAAAGAAGTCATGGCGAGAACCACCTTGGTGAAGACCCTCGGAGCCGTGGTCAGGCCGAATGGAAGAGCATTGAATTCCCAAACATTGTCTTGGAATGCAAATCGCAGGTACTTCTGAAAGGGAATTGACATTGGAATATGAAAATAAGCATCCTTCAGATCTATTGATACCGCCCACATGCCTTTCCTGAGGCCTGCCATCACAGCTGCTACCGTCTCCATCTGAAACCTGGGAGAAAGAATAAATTTGTTCAACGGTTTGAGATTGAGAATTGGTCTCCACCCTCCGGTACGCTTCGGAACTAGGAACATAATCGAATAGAAGCCCAGTGATGACTGATCGGCTACCAGGTGAATCGCCTTCTTCAGACGAAGCGATTCTATCTCTGACTGAATGGCAACTAGACGGTCTAATTCCCTTGGAATAGGAGTCCATATTGGAGTCGAGGTTAACGGAACTAACGATTGATGGATGAGCCAGTCCGGATCGTAGCCGTTTCTTATCCACTGACAGACTAAATAGTCGCGCACGACCTGTTCCCATTGGCTTAGGAATAGCTGAAGTCTGCCTCCGACGGAAGGAATCTGCACACAGTTGTCGGTCGAGATTAGCCGACAAGACGCTACATCGCTTGGGTGAAGATTCTCGACTCCATTTGTTTCCAAAGCCGCCGGTATTGATTCCGCTGGAAACCCGTCAGGAACGAGCCCCACGGCCGCCCCGCGGCTTCTTGTGGTATGACGGTCCGGAACCGCCGCCGCGACTATCCTTACGGTAGCCGCCACGGCCCGAACCGCCACCCTTCCTGTCGTCCTCATACGGCCTCTTACTAGAGGGCTTGTATGTGGACGAACGGCCAGGTCCTTGCGCTCCGGATGGCCTATGGGCATCACGGGCAGAAGGACGGAAGGGCGATCTAGGACGCTGTCTCTGCTGGTCCTGTCTGTGTTGACGGTAGGACTGTTGCGGCTGAGTCCTCTTGGTCGACTTCCACGACTTGCCGACCACCTCTTGCTCCGCCACCATCGATGCAACTTTAGAAAGCGCTTGTCGTGCCGAGCCGCCGAACAAGCCTGGACCAATGAAAGGCGCAGAAGATAACGCTGCCCTCATTTCCGGTCCTGGTTCCACACAATCGAGAACCATTCTCCGCCGCTCTGCTAAAGTTCTTGTGATCACCCTGGCCAGGCAATCCTGAGACAGGCGCATGGTGTCCCGAACAACTCCGGGAGCAGCCTCTGGCACCTGTCCGCCTTCCGCCGTGCAGTCCAGCATACCCTGCAGGACGGTACACCCGTGCGACAGCGCAGCCATGGCTGCCCTAGCCGCATCCTCAATGAGCGTGAGCTCATTAAACGGGTCTTTGTTGGTCTGGGAAACCAAGGGACGTGACCGCCCCTTGGCCTTCCCAGCCAACGGCCTATTCAGCGCCTCACGTTCCGCAACGGAAAGCCGTGGAACCCTGGCGTATTGATGATAGGCCTGCTCCGGAAAACGGACCCTACTCCTTATCCCCTTCGGGGCCTTGGGCAATGCATAGTCTGGCTGAACCAGACGATATGCCGCAACTTCCAACATGTCAGAAGTCTGCGAGTCCAAGGGGAGTGTAGGCATGGCCGAAGAGCCACTGGACAGAGCGCTAGCCGCACGCTCTGACATCCGCTCCATCGCCGGATCGCGCTGAGATCCGAGATCCGATGCCAACCCGAGACGATTGGTCATGCATCCTAGGACCTGCACCCATTCAGCCTCGGCGCAGAAAGCGGAATCGTCCATTAAAGAGCTTCCGTTTTCATCTTCCCTCTCACCCTTAGATGAGAGGGCCACCGACGATCCATGCTGAGCGCTACGATAAACGTCTCTGCCAGGACAGAGCGCATCCGTAGCGCGACTACCGGCGGCACCAGTATCCAACGAACCGTCGGATACGGATTCTCCGCAGTCCATCGGCTCCAACACGGGATCCGGGACTACGACCGCCTTAATCACGGCTGGCACGGTAACTCCGATAGGAGCCGCACCCAACGCCGTCGGGATAGCCGTCGGAACCGCAAACCACGGCTCCGCCGGCATATCCGGTTGCACAAGTGACGGATGAAAAATGCCCGACGGAACGTCGACATCACCATCCGCCTGGCAAACCCGTACAAATCCCGAGGGAGACCCCTGGGACGTACTCGGCATTGCCGACATTGAAAGATCCGGCATGCCGGAATCTCCCATCAACAGGAACTCTTCTTCCTCTACCGACGGCTCTTGAGCCGAGGACAGAGAAAGGTCAGGTGCATGGCCCTCAGCAAAACTAGCCGGGCCACCTAATGGTTGCCCTGCACCAGCTTGCCTCACCGGACCCGTGGACTGTAATGAATCAAACATGGCCTTGAACTGGGCCGCCCATACGCCCAGTGCTGAATCCATCCTCTCATTCAGCCGACCTTCCAGTCCAACCAACGACGCCTGCTGACGCTTCACTGTCTTATCCTTCTCTATGCGCTCCAGCCTCGCCCGTCGATCCCTGTCAAACTCAGCCACCATTGCCGACGACCACTTGGCGCACACATCACACGGACTGCCGACCTTACACCTCGCACACGCCACACAGTGATGTCCAAGATACTTGCGTTTCATGAACCTATTACACTTCTGGCACAACGTGTCCGGGTTCTTCGGTTTCTGCGAACACAGAGGAGAATTAAAACGCTGCACATGACAAGTGATGACGAGCAATACGCACAATAGACTTGATAGTTAAGATTTCTTAAACACATTAACTTTCTCTTAAATTAATGATAACAAGTCTTAGGCAGGAAATATTTGAAACTTTTTTGAGTGAAAATTTTACAAAACACAACTCAGCCTTTAACTAGCGTTAAATAACCAAGAAAACCTCGCCGATCACTACAAACACCCTCGACAATGAAGCGAGAGCTAAAATCGGCGATAACAGAGTGCCTGGATACCCCAAGCCAATAACGACATATTACATGGGCGCCGCCATCTTGGCTAAGGACGCATCCATCTTAGAGGAACCGAGTCGCAAGAGAAAATTAACCGAGTACCCGAATTAAAACTAAAAGTTAACGGGTACAGAAGCGACTCCAACAATGGCTACCATTATAAATCAATGTGCCAATTTAAGGAAATTTCAAACAGGCATTATGGCACGAATGTATAAATTCTAGATTGATACAACCTGCCCCTGTGATGATTTTCCAAGTTCCTCCATTAGTCCAGCGATGGTTTTCACAAACACGCGCTAAAACTGCTTAATTTATCAATTAAATGACACTCTAAACACATGCGACTTGAAACAAGCGCAAAATAAACGAATCTGACTGTGATTGGGAATGGACTCGGTACCTGCGGCTATGGTATTCCCGGACACAGTATGGGCAGGACCAGGAGAGTGCGGAGTTTTAATTGTTTATTTTGACCTAGACTAGATAATAGACATTATCATAATAGTACATCTGGTAAGTATTATTCGAAGTAGAAATGACGGACTGAATATTCTTCTCTTGGTCTGCAAATGGACGTTCAACAAGGACAAATTTTAATTTAATTTAATTAAAATCAGTACAGCTTATAAATAAGTCACCATGTATCCGAAGCAAAAACACAAACAGGTTCCTCAATACAATTTTGAAAACGATGGAAGAAATGTTCTGTTGAATATTTTTGACATAATTTGATTGGAAGCCATTGTTGCACTTAGGAAGCAATGTCTTCCAATCCAATTCACTTTTCCAGTTTTAGCTATGCCCCGCCCACCTCACGCTAAGCTCCACCCACACTTCGTTCGTGTTGGGATCGCTCGATCTCTGAACTTCCTGACTATCAATTTCCAGAAAACTATACAGGTAAGCTATTGAATATTTTTAAACTAATTTGACTGGGCGCTGTTGCAGCCTATGGCACCAACAGTGTCCAGTCAAATTTGTTTCAAAATTTCCAAAAGCATGTTTATCAAATAGTAGACTTACAATTCGTACAACGTGTCAGACTATTAAGAGTTAAAGATGAGCCAAAAAGAATCATTTATGACGTAATGATTATGACATTAGCATACACATCACCTAGTTGGTTATGATGTCATATGATCGATGGATAAACTTGGAAAGGTCCATTATTTTCAAAATATTCAACAGCGTGTTTTAAACGAAATCAAGGATTTCTTTTTTCACGAGAGAGTTGATACTTACCTCCCTAATACTTTTGATATTGCTAAATATTGGCTTTCACTCAATAAACACTCAGATTAAAACAGTTAGGTGCCCCTACTGGGCAGGGAGTCAGAGCGTAGTCTGGCGGATGCCAGCCCCACCACCGCGCATGCGCAGACTAGCACTTCCTCTGACTAATTTATTGGCTGATACACATGCAACTACAAAGAGCCTGAAGACCGAGCCTCTGTGGGGTGGAGAGGCCGGGTCCGTATCTAGGGAGGTAAGTATCAACTCTCTCGTGAAAAAAGAAATCCTTGATTTCGTTTATTTCACATCAAGAGTATACTTACCTCCCTAATACTTTTGATATTGCCAGAATTCGACAGTGAATTCGGCGGGAGGGAGGTGAGGTCAAAAGACCAGCTCATCCCTATACGCTTTTCTGCGTTTAAGGCACTTAAACTTCTGAAACTGTATGAAAAAACAGTCAGGATTTGACTAACCATCGGATAACACCCCCGATGTATGAGAGATGACCGAATGTCATATGCGCTCCCCCCCCTCCTTCCTGGGAGGAAGAGTCGAATGACCTCAATGTCCTATACGCTCTCTACGTACAAGTGCCATGTACTACAGGACAGAGACGAAAAAACTCCATTTTCGTATACTCTCAACAATGAACCACATAAATACACAAAACCATCATCATAATAATAACGGGTAACGTGACAAGACAATCAACAATGGACAACACATACACAAGACTGACCTTGTTGAAATGGCTGCTGACATCCTCTTCCCATTGGTGAAGAACGATGCAGTCCCAAATTAGTGGTTGTTTCCATAAATTAATTGTGAAATATATAAGCAATGAGGAAACCCCATCAAAAATATATGCCTAGTTATTTTTTCAAAATCGACAAGGCGAGAGGATTAGAGGTGTCACGGAGATAATGGTCTGTAAAACTGGACTCACAGTGCCACTGAGCCACCGACATAATATCATCCACCGGGACCCCATTAAATAGGGCAGTGGATGTCACTACGCCGCGGACACTGTGAGCCTTGGCCACGTCAACCTGCTTCCCGGTGGCGGATTTATGGCAAAACTGAATGCATTCTACAATCCACCTGGAAATGGTGTCCTTAGAAGCCCTGCCATGGGGTTCAATATAAGACAACCATAACGCCGACTGGTCGGTGCGCCACTCCGCCGTACGTTGCTTGTACCGGCAAAGCGCCCGGACGGGACACCATGCTTTAGAATTAGGATCATATCTAGTTAAAGCAGGCAAAACAATAGGTTGACCTGGATATTTCAACGACTGATTTTTAGCCAAGAAATTAATCCTAGGTAGCAGCTTAAGGCCTTCCCCTGAAACCACAAAACGGTCATCCTCGGCTGATAAGGCATGAATTTCACTCCTACGCCTAGCCGAGGCCGCAGCAATTAAAAACACAGTCTTCAGTGTTAATAGTTTCATAGAAATGGAACTAAGTGGTTCAAAAGGCTTATCACCTAGTACTTGAAGCACTAGCGATAAACTCCAAGACGGAATCACAGGTGGATTCCTTGGTCTTAGATTGCCCATGCCTTTAATTAATACATTTAATGTATTTACTTCATCACTTCCCCTCTTAGCCAAGCAAGGAATAACAGACATTAATGCTGACTTATAACCAGCAATAGAGTTAGGCTTGAGGCTATAGGCATCATAGAGGTGACAGAGGAAATCAGCTACTACTTGAATAGATGAATCCATTGGATCAATACATCTTTTTGAGCACCATTCTGCAAATCTGTTGATTTTATAATTATATGCTCTGGAGGTTGACCCCCTCCTGGCTTTGGCCATAAACATGGCTGCTTGCTCAGAAAAGCCCTCCTTAATTCTAGATTCCTTG
Organism: Chaetoderma sp. LZ-2023a; assembly: GCA_034401795.1. NCBI lineage: Eukaryota > Metazoa > Mollusca > Caudofoveata > Chaetodermatida > Chaetodermatidae > Chaetoderma > Chaetoderma sp. LZ-2023a. The sequence goes on along the minus strand of JAVVLW010004253.1, from coordinate 29,161 downwards.
ACAACATCCACGCAGTCAATCTGAACATTGACGGATTGTTGTGAAGGGCCTTGCCCTGGAAGATAATATCGTCCATCAGAGGCAGAGGAACCGGATTGCAGACCAGAAGGTCCAGCAGATCCGTATACCATGATCGGCTTGGCCAATCCGGGGCGATCAGAAGCACTTGGCATTCCTCTTGTCTGATTTTCTGAAGAATTTTTGGAATCAGTATTGCTGGAGGGAATGCGTATGCATACATTCTCCCCCAGCTGATAGCTAACGCATCTGTTGCGAAAGCGCTTGGATCCGGAATCGGAGAGACGTACGTCGTCATCTTCGCATTCTTCTTCGTTGCGAACAAATCGATGTTGGGTTTCCCCCAATGGTCGAACAGACGATCCGCCACACATTGATTTAGTTGCCATTCCGTGGGTAAAACACTCATCCTTCGGCTCAATGAGTCTGCTAGCAGATTTAACCTTCCCGGAATATGAACTGCTTTCAAGGTAATCTGGTGACCCAGACACCAACAAAGCAGTCTCCATGTCATCATACAGAGACTGGGCGACTTCGTTCCGCCCTGGCGGTTTATGTAAGTCACAACTGTTGAGTTGTCTGAACGAATAAGAACAATCTTGCCCTGAACTTTCTGTAAGAAATGTTCCAGGCCCAGGACTACTGCTCTTAGCTCCAGTAGATTTATATGTTCCTTTGACTGTTCCAGATTCCAAAGCCCTGATATCGTAGACTCTTCCAGGCAAGCTCCCCAGCCCTCCATCGATGCATCTGTATACACAGTCACCTGAGGGTGGGGAGGGGTTAGCATAACCCCCACCAAGAGATTCTCTGTGTCCAACCACCATTGCAGGTGATGAATCAGAGGCGCCAACACTGACACATTCGAGTCCAGCGAACCTGTACTCTGGGTCCATTGTGTCATGAGAAATAACTGGATCGGCCGCCTGCGTAAGGCGGCCTGAGGAATGACTGGTTCCAATGAAACCGTCAACCCCAGCATTCTCAAGTAAACCCGTGCCAGGACATGACGACTGTCGCACACCGACTGAATTAATGAGATGAGTTTCTGAACTCTCTCCTGAGTAGGATAAACATATCCTGTCTCTAGATCGAAGAACATCCCCAGGTAAACAAACTTCTGGGATGGAATCAGCTCTGATTTTGGGAAATTGATCATCCAGCCTAAGTCTGTGAGAGTTTTCAACACAATCTCCAGACTGGCCGATAAACTTTCCCGGGTGTGTGCTTTCAACAGCCAGTCGTCTATGTACGTGTGGACTGCTATGCTTCTCCTGCGGAGGTATGCGGTGATCGCAAGAACCACACGGGTGAAAACCCGAGGAGCCGTGGAAATTCCGAAGGGTAGCACCCTGAATTCCCACTGTCTGCCCTGGAATGCAAATCTCAGGAAGCGACGGAAACTCCTGTGTATGGGGATGTGGAAATAAGCGTCCTTCAAATCTATCGACGCTGTCCACATTCCCCTCTCTAACCCCGCCAACACCGAGCGCACAGTCTCCATCTTGAAACTGGGCGTCTCTATGAACTTGTTCAATGGCTTGAGGTTGAGAATTGGTCTCCACCCTCCGGTGTTCTTTGTTACTAAGAACAGGGTTGAATAGAAGCCCGGACACCTCTGTGCCGGCTGAATAGCTCCTTTTTGTATGAGGGAATTTATTTCCTCCTCGATACACAACCTTTGATCTGGATCTCTCGGATTTGGAGTCCAGATCGGCACTAGAGACAGTCGCGATGGCGGGCCTGTCATCCAATCGGGATGATACCCGACTGAAAGCCATCGCAAGACTAAACGGTCCTGAGTTAACCGTTCCCACTCTTGCATGTGGTCGGCTAACCGGCCTCCCACCGGTCCACCTAGGGATAGAGGTGGACATAAGGAGTGCAAGAGCGGCACTGTCTCCTTTGCCAGAAACACCGGCGCGGTTCTCACCGCGGTAACCGTCCCATCAGGAACGATTACCCCGCCCAGATCCTCGCGCGCCACGACCAGCACCGCGCGCACCTCGGTGCGCGGGCGGCTGCCTGGCTGACTGCGCCTGAGGAGCCTGCGCCCCCCTCGCTGCTGGCCGAATCGCACGCGGCCGAGGCCGGCGCTGCGATGGTGGTTGGCCTCTGACCTGGCCACTACCACCTCGAGCCTGCAGGGGACGATACGCAGGGGGTGCGGCGCGAACGTTGGCACGACGAAGCACCTCAAACTGCTCGCGCAGCGCCCTCTGGTTATTGACCAGCGTAACCGTCTCCTGGAGGTGCCTACACCCCTCACCTCCAAAGAGACCAGGACCTGTCATAGGCGTACGTAGTAGCCTATTGTAGAGGTCCTGGGACGGGCACAGATTATCCAATGCAAAAGTGCGCCTTGCCCGGACACTCCTGGTCACCGCCCGCGTCATACAGTCCAGAGCCAGGTTGATGCCATCCTGGATGGCTCGCTGGACTGTGACCGGACTTGGCTGGCGCGATGCGGATGCTGTTACTACCCCTTGTAACAGCTGGGAGACGTGGGACAGAGCGGCAATCGAAGCCCTCCCACTCTCCTCCGCATCAGGCAACGGGGCATTTGCTGAACGCAACGCGTTCGAACACAAGACTCCCGTGTCAGAACGGGAGCCTGGCCGCGCATCCTCACCCAAAGCCGCGCGGTCATCCACGCTCGGCTTCGGTACCACACCGTACCGCTGGTAGTCCAGGGGCACGATGCGGCAACGCCTGGCCACCTCGCGCGGGGCCTTAGCGAGACGTCCACTCGACTTAATGGACGTCTCCGCCGCCTCGAACATGTCAACGACATGCTCTGCCAGCGGCAGAGAAGGCATAGCGTTAGCAGTAGGCTTACCAGCTAACCACGGCCTGTGCTCACGCTGGCTAGCCGACTGCTCCACGGGCAGATCTGGTCTAACACTCACCAACCACTGGCAAGCGTCAGACCAATCCTCCTCCGTGGCTAGCTGCGAGCGCTCTACAAGACGGGGGCCTTCGTCTTCCTCCTGAGCGCAAGCAACAGAGCTTGACGGCGGGTACGCTGATATCCCTGGCAAGCCAGGGAGAACATGCGGGCCTGACAATACCGGCATGCTAATATCACTGGTTTGACCAGGAGCAGGCGCCGTGGTAGAGCGCGGGGCATATACCGCCCCACCACGGCCCCGGCCAGCACCAGCGACACTCTCGGCAAGCCGAGGTATGCGGTACCGCTGGCCTTCAGCGCCCAGGGCCACAGTCTGAACCGTGGATTCTACCCCTGGGAGAGTAGAACCGTGGAAAAAGGCGCCTGTATTCCCCGCGAGGGGTGGACAGACGTCATAATCCATGGCCACGTCTTCAGACGGCGACCCCAACAGGTAATCCTCATCCTCCTGGCCAGACAGATTAGACTCCGGGTCAGCAAAGAGAGCTAACCCGGACTGGCCAGGGAAGGTGCCATACGAGGTACTGGCACCCGCGGTGTGCGGATACCCCTGGACTGATAAGCAGCCCGCGGGTTCCAGCGACGACCGTCCACGGTCCCTATTGGGCGCGGCAATAAGCCTGCTGCCAGGGCCGTGGAACGCCCCCTCTAATGGGGCCACCTCTGAATCTTCAAACAACGGAAGCGTACTAAGGAACGTTGATTCAGAGGTGGGGATTACCTGCTCCGAAGCAGATGATGAGGTCAATAAAGGATTTGGTCCAGGAAGCATGCCACGAAGCAACTCTGGAACCAAATCCTTGATTGTCCTCCTCATCTCTCCCAACATCTCGGTCCGGAAGGCCTCCATGTCCACCGCGGACGAGGCCTTCCTCTTACCCTTCTTACTTACAGCCTCTTTTTTCAGCTTCTTCTTCTCCTCCTCCACCTTGTCCTTCGCCTGCAAGCACAAGAATTCGGACATTAGCTCGCCCCCCCAGTGCTTACATATCTCGCAATTAAGCAAGGGACCACAGGGGCTACACTGAAAACAGAGATGAGGACCAAACTTGTCCCTCAAAAATCGTCCACAGGACGCACAACCAGGTCTCTGAAAAAGGCCAAAGGACGAGGAGTATGAGCAAACTAGTTAAGCTTAGAAAACTCACCAACTCAAGAGAAGGAAAATGATCATAAAGATCATAATTTATCAGAAAACCAGCTTCGGACAACTTTAATTGTTAATAAAGAGCAAGGCTGATTATGACGTCATTAATCCTATGACAGGAAAAAATCGATCCCCAACAAACATCCCAGTGCAAGGACGAATTGTATCTCTAACCAGAACATGTGCAGAATGGACATTTCGACTACACAAGCATCAGATATATACTGATAACAATGGCAAATAGAGTTAATTATCTCCCTTTCCTCTAAATAATTAACATCACCTCATATCAATAATTAGATACCTGACACCTTGTCTAGACAAACCATCCAACCTGATGAACTGGAGCACTCCACCACTGAACGCCTCTTAACTCTCTCCACCTCTAGGGGAAGGAATTGGATCAAGAGGGCAAAGTGAGAAGACCTTTATAATAGGCCTCCAACTCACTGGACATAGAATTTTTGGTTAGATAACCTAACAGTATTAGTAGGAAATGGAACCATGGTGGAGAGACACAAACCCTCTGCTGATGTCATGTCCATTATATTTCTTCACACAGACCTGTGGACATAAACACAAAGAGAGATTAGTCTTATATAGCACCTAGTTGAAATAAACCAACTAATCAAGGCGCTTATCACGTTTAGCGCGAGTCCCGGAAACACATTACAACGGGACAAAACTCGCTAATTTTACTAGAAGTCACCTGATTTAAAGGTCCAAGGCCCTCCTGTGGCGAAGTTACTCTCTCTGCCATCTTTCTCAGGGATAAACTTCTAACAAACAGTCTCAAAAAACTTCGAAAAGAGTATAGAAAGTTCTTAACACAAAAGCATGTGTACACTCTCAGCCAATAAATTAGCAAAGAGGTAGTGCTAGTCTGCGCATGCGCGGTGGTGGGGCTGGCATCCGCCAGACTACGCTCTGACTCCCTGCCCAGTAGGGGCACCTAACTGTTTTAATCTGAGTGTTTATTGAGTGAAAGCCAATATTTAGCAATATCAAAAGTATTAGGGAGGTAAGTATACTCTTGATGTGAAATGAGTAGTGAATATTTTTCTTTTGCTCAGTTTGGTCCTGCATGAGCAATTGTCCATTAATTAACCCTTTAACCCTCATATCAGCCAAAAATGACTGCTGCAGTGATCTTGCGAAATGTCCATTTGCAGAACAAGAGATGATTTAAAAAAAAATTTACCACTGGAGCCAGTCATTCCAGTGGGAAATTAAAAAAAATCATCTCTTAATCTGCAAATAGAATTTTTATACGAGAAAATTTTTTGGAACAAATTTGAGGGTTAAATGGTTAAATAAGTAAATCTAATGACTGCTATAGAGAAGCGTACCTGTCCAGTTTTGACATGATAATATCTTGAGTCTGATTGGCCGATGTTCTGGCAGAAAAATTCAAACAATTCCGAATATACCTGAAATGAAAGTTAAAATTCAATGAGGCAGTCGTTAAAACAGTCTCCCTGCACATAGAACAAGCTAAATATCCATAACCAACATAAACACAATATAATATTATAGTGTCCAAGACAAACATTCTGGACACAAACAGTCCAGACAGACCAAATACAAAACATTAATTTAATAATACTTGGTTGAATATTTTGAAAGTAATTTGACTGAGAGTTGCAGCAACAGATCCCAGTCAATTTCATTTCAAAATATTCAACCACTTTAAAAGTGTACCTGCATACATATCTTTTGTAATTGTGACATTCAAATTTCATTACAGTTCAAAGGTTGCCCCTCTTACACCCAAGCTGGCAAAAATGGCTTCTGCAGTGGTGTGCAGAGAATACAATTTTTGAAAATTTAACAGTGAAATGACTGGCTCAATAAATGAGCCTGTTATGGTAGGAAATTTTCAAAAATAATCTAAACTTAAGAAGATTTAAATTTTCTTGAACAAATTTGATCGTGTATAGGGTTAACTTTTGATGACATTTCTAAAACTTATCAACTCATACTTACTTATCCTTAGGCAGACTCATTAGATATCCATTGGTGATTGCGGACTTGCCGGTTCCCGTCGGTCCCACAAACAACGTAGATATTTCGTGAGCTATGTAAGTTTTTAGGAAAAATGACTGACGAGCTGTTTCCATGGTCGGGATTATGAATTCACTCACCTGTGGTCAAAATAATTACAAGAGCAATCAGTGATTGAACATGAGACTTTTTAAGAAATCAAGGAGGATAACTTTGACACGAATCAAGGCAGAATAACTGAAATTAATAAGCAGAAATTAAATATTTTGTAATTTTTCAAGAAATCAAAGGAATAACTCAGGTGATTACAGCCAGATTTGGGTTATATGCAATCCCATTGCATGTCTCATGCAGAAGGGTGTATAAATTTCCAAAATTTTAACGGAATTCATGCAACCGAAGTAGTCATCAAGCAGAAACTGTTTCAAAATTTTCCAAGAAATCAAGGGGAATAACTCTACTATGTATAGCCAGATTTCGGCCATATGCAGTTCAAATGAAGTTCTCTAACAGTACCCAAATGTGGATACACGCATGCACAGATGCATGGATGTACACATGGACAGAACCGGTTTCTAAAATCCACATTGAGTACAAGTTATTTCTTAAATCAGTAAGTCACCTTGACATTGGCTGCAATAGTTTGAGCACCTTTTTCTAGCGTATCCATCCAGTCCACCCACACACCACTGCCCTTTTTCTCAAAGCAATAATCATAGATTGACCCACGCTCTGGAATAGAATTACTCTGAAACAAAGAATGTATATTTATATTGATATATAAAATATAATTTAATTCCAGGGGCCTGTGTTCGTGAAGTGTACTTATGCGCAGTTAACCCTTAACACTCTGATGTCGAAGTTTTAAAATTTAAATAGTTGTTCATTTTTCAACAAATTTGGTGGAAGATGTTGCTGTCATAGACAGCAACATCATCCACCAAAATTGTCGAAAAATCTATACCAGTTTCTTTGCAATTGTCATGGTAAAAGATAGAATATTGACATCAGAGCGGTAAGAGTTAAGTAAGAGAGATGTGTTAAATGTCGCATTCTGTTCATCGTACTAACATATGCACACTCACACATCTCCGCTATGTGGCTGTTCTTTTTTTGTCGAAGTCCTTAGTGTTAAAATCGTAAGCATTACCGCAATAAAATGCCACACAATAAAAATCGCAAAACCTGCCATTCACACTTAGATTAAACACAAAATTACAGAGACGATCAACACAGTTTTCAGTCCGGCAATCAGATTTCCTTTTTTCTTATCGAGCAATTTCATTGGCGGAAGTACTCGACACGTAGTGGAGTGGGAGGGCGAAGCACTTGCAATAGGACAATGCATTCCGATTGGTCTGTTAGCTACTTTATGACAGATGTATTGTGGCTAAATTGTGATTCTTCTTTTAGTCTCAAAATGTTAAAACCTTTTTCCGAAGAATTGACCATTAAACTGGTTAACCTATTAACTCTGAAAGTTATTCACGACTAAAAGTATTTGAATTTTCACATAGAACATGTCAATTTGCAGGCCAAGCGAAGACTATTTTTGAAAATTTATACAATTATATTAAATTCTCAAAAAGTCTTCACTTCGTCTGTAAAAGGACACTTCTCAAGACCACTGCAGAAGTCATTTTAGATCACCTTGAATATTACAGGGCTAAGCTGGTTAAATTTGCCCCTAATCCAGCCATTTTTCTCGCAACATTATTATTTAATATCACATTTATTCTAGATATTTCAGCCTCTTTGAATTCTTCACATACCTTAGTTATCTTAATACTCTTGGGTTTCGGATGGTTTGGCTCTGTGCCGCTGATCAACGTACGGAAGAATGTGTCAAATTTCTTACGACTGTTTGTCATTAAGACACCACCGATCGACCAAATCACGCAGAAGAGGAACAGACCTTGCAACCAGAGCATAATCTGTAAAAAAAATATATACGTGAATCGGAGACGATTAACATTTTAACCCTTTAATGGTCAAATTTGATCAAGAAAATGTACATATCTTCCTACTACGTTTGTCCCTTTACAGGCCAAGAGAACACTATTTTAGAAAATTTACTACGGGAATGACTGGCTCGATAACCGAGCCAGTCATTCCAGTGGTAAATTTTCAAAAATTGTATTATATTGGCCTGTAAATGGACATTCCATAAGACCATAGGAGAGGCCGGTTTTGGCCGGTATGACCATTAAATTGTTAATGGAAATCCATGGTAACCTCAAAATATTAAATACACTGATAAAAATATTGTGCTGTATTTTCACATCAAGAGTATACTTACCTCCCTAATACTTTTGATATTGCTAAATATTGGCTTTCACTCAATAAACACTCAGATTAAAACAGTTAGGTGCCCCTACTGGGCAGGGAGTCAGAGCGTAGTCTGGCGGATGCCAGCCCCACCACCGCGCATGCGCAGACTAGCACTACCTCTTTGCTAATTTATTGGCAGAGAGTCTACACATGCTTTTGTGCTAGTGCTTTTCGTGGCTCAATTCTAAGTGTTTTTGTGAAAGCTAAGAAGTGTTTATCCCTGATAAAGATGGCAGGAAGAGTGACTTCGCCAGAGGAAGGCCCAGGACCTTTAAATCAGGTGACTTCTAGTAAAATTAGCGAGTTTTGTCCCGTTGTAATGTGTTTCCGGGACTCGCGCTAAACGTGATAAGCGCCTTGTTTAGTTGGTTTATTTCAACTAGGTGCTATATAAGACTAATCTCTCTTTGTGTTTATGTCCACAGGTCTGTGTGAAGAAATATAATGGACATTACATCAGCAGAGGGTTTGTGTCTCTCCACCATGGTTCCATTTCCTACTAATACTGTTAGGTTATCTAACCAAAAATTCTATGTCCAGTGAGTTGGAGGCCTATTATAAAGGTCTTCTCACTTTGCCCTCTTGATCCAATTCCTTCCCCTAGAGGTGGAGAGAGTTAAGAGGCGTTCAGTGGTGGAGTACTCCAGTTCATCAGGTTGGATGGTTTGTCTAGACAAGGTGTCAGGTATCTAATTATTGAGATGAGGTGATGTTAATTATTTAGAGGAAAGGGAGATAATTAACAGTATTTGCCCTTGTTATCAGTATATATCTGATGGTTGTGTAGTCGAAATGTCCATTCTGCACATGTTCTGGTTAGAGATACAATTCGTCCTTGCACTGGGATGTTTGTTGGGGATCGATTTTTTCCTGTCATAGGATTAATGACGTCATAATCAGCTTTGCTCTTTATTTACAATTAAAGTTGTCCGAAGCTGGTTTCTGATAAAAATTATGATCTTTATGATCATTTCCTTCTCTTGAGTTGGTGAGTTTCTAAGCTTAACTAGTTTGCTCATACTCCTCGTCCTTTGGCCTTTTTCAGAGACCTGGTTGTGCGTCCTGTGGACGATTTTTGAGGGACAAGTTTGGCCCTCATCTATGTTTTCAGTGTAGCCCCTGTGGTCCCTTGCTTAATTGCGAGATATGTAAGCACTGGGGGGGCGAGCTAATGTCCGAATTCTTGTGCTTGCAGGCGAAGGACAAGGTGGAGGAGGAGAAGAAGAAGCTGAAAAAAGAGGTTGTAAGTAAGAAGGGTAAGAGGAAGGTCTCGTCCGCGGTGGACATGGAGGCATTCCGGACCGAGATGTTGGGAGAGATGAGGAGGACAATCAAGGATTTGGTTCCAGAGTTGCTTCGTGGCATGCTTCCTGGACCAAATCCTTTGTTGGCCTCATCATCTGCTTCGGAGCAGGTAATCCCCGCCTCTGAATCACCGTTCCTTAGTACGCTTCCGTTGTTTGAAGATTCAGAGGTGGCCCCATTAGAGGGGGCGTTCCACGACCCTGGCAGCAGGCTTATTGCCGCGCCCAATAGGGACCGTGGACGGTTGTCGCTGGAACCCGCGGGCTGCTTATCAGTCCAGGGCTATCCGCACACCGCGGGTGCCAGTACCTCGTATGGCACCTTCCCTGGCCAGTCCGGGTTAGCTCTCTTTGCTGACCCGGAGTCTAATCTGTCTGGCCAGGAGGATGAGGATTACCTGTTGGGGTCGCCGTCTGAAGACGTGGCCATGGATTATGACGTCTGTGCACCCCTCGCGGGGAATACAGGCGCCTTATTCCACGGTTCTACTCTCCCAGGGGTAGAATCCACGGTTCAGACTGTGGCCCTGGGCGCTGAAGGCCAGCGTTACCGCATACCTCGGCTTGCCGAGAGTGTCGCTGGTGCTGGCCGGGGCCGTGGTGGGGCGGTATATGCCCCGCGCTCTACCACGGCGCCTGCTCCTGGTCAAGCCAGTGAGATTAGCATGCCGGTATTGTCAGGCCCGCATGCTCTCCCTGGCTTGCCAGGGATATCAGCGTATCCGCCGTCAAGCTCTGTTGCTTGCGCTCAGGAGGAAGACGAAGGCCCCCGTCTTGTAGAGCGCTCGCAGCTAGCCACGGAGGAGGATTGGTCTGACGCTTGCCAGTGGTTGGTGAGTGTTAGACCAGATCTGCCCGTGGAGCAGTCGGCTAGCCAGCGTGATCACAGGCCGTGGTTAGCTGGTAAGCCTACTGCTAACGCTATGCCTTCTCTGCCGCTGGCAGAGCATGTCGTTGACATGTTCGAGGCGGCGGAGACGTCCATTAAGTCTAGTGGACGTCTCGCTAAGGCCCCGCGCGAGGTGGCCAGGCGTTGCCGCATCGTGCCCCTGGACTACCAGCGGTACGGTGTGGTACCTAAGCCGAGCGTGGATGACCGCGCGGCTTTGGGTGAGGATGCGCGGCCAGGCTCCCGTTCTGACACGGGAGTCTTGTGTTCGAACGCGTTGCGTTCAGCAAATACCGCGTTGCGTGATGCGGAGGAGAGTGGGAGGGCTTCGATTGCCGCTCTGTCCCATGTCTCCCAGCTGTTACAAGGGGTAGTAACAGCATCCGCATCGCGCCAGCCAAGTCCGGTCACAGTCCAGCGAGCCATCCAGGATGGTATCAACCTGGCGCTGGACTGTATGACGCGGGCGGTGACCAGGAGTGTCCGGGCAAGGCGCACTTTTGCCTTGGATAATCTGTGCCCGTCCCAGGACCTATACAATAGGCTACTACGTACGCCTATGACAGGTCCTGGTCTCTTTGGAGGTGAGGGATGTAGGCACCGCCAGGAGACGGTTACTCTGGTCAATAACCAGAGGGCGCTGCGCGAGCAGTTTGAGGTGCTTCGTCGTGCCAACGTTCGCGCCGCACCCCCTGCGTATCGTCCCCTGCAGGCTCGAGGTGGTAGTGGCCAGGTCAGAGGCCAACCACCATCGCAGCGTCGGCCTCGGCCGCGTGCGATTCGGCCAGCAGCGAGGGGGGCGCAGGCTCCTCAGGCGCAGTCAGCCAGGCAGCCGCCCGCGCACCGAGGTGCGCGCGGTGCTGGTCGTGGCGCGTGAGGATCTGGGCGGGGTAATCGTTCCTGATGGGACGGTTACCGCGGTGAGAACCACGCCGGTGTTTCTGGCAAAGGAGACAGTGCCGCTCTTGCACTCCTTATGTCCACCTCTATCCCTAGGTGGACCGGTGGGAGGCCGGCTAGCCGACCACATGCAAGAGTGGGAACGGTTAACTCAGGACCGTTTAGTCTTGCGATGGCTTTCAGTCGGGTATCATCCCGATTGGATGACAGGCCCGCCATCGTGACTGTCTCTAGTGCCGATCTGGACTCCAAATCCGAGAGATCCAGATCAAAGGTTGTGTATCGAGGAGGAAATAAATTCCCTCATACAAAAAGGAGCTATTCAGCCGGCACAGAGGTGTCCGGGCTTCTATTCAACCCTGTTCTTAGTAACAAAGAACACCGGAGGGTGGAGACCAATTCTCAACCTCAAGCCATTGAACAAGTTCATAGAGACGCCCAGTTTCAAGATGGAGACTGTGCGCTCGGTGTTGGCGGGGTTAGAGAGGGGAATGTGGACAGCGTCGATAGATTTGAAGGACGCTTATTTCCACATCCCCATACACAGGAGTTTCCGTCGCTTCCTGAGATTTGCATTCCAGGGCAGACAGTGGGAATTCAGGGTGCTACCCTTCGGAATTTCCACGGCTCCTCGGGTTTTCACCCGTGTGGTTCTTGCGATCACCGCATACCTCCGCAGGAGAAGCATAGCAGTCCACACGTACATAGACGACTGGCTGTTGAAAGCACACACCCGGGAAAGTTTATCGGCCAGTCTGGAGATTGTTTTGAAAACTCTCACAGACTTAGGCTGGATGATCAATTTCCCAAAATCAGAGCTGATTCCATCCCAGAAGTTTGTTTACCTGGAGATGTTCTTCGATCTAGAGACAGGATATGTTTATCCTACTCAGGAGAGAGTTCAGAAACTCATCTCATTAATTCAGTCAGTGTGCGACAGTCGTCATGTCCTGGCACGGGTTTACTTGAGAATGCTGGGGTTGATGGTTTCATTGGAACCAGTCATTCCTCAGGCCGCCTTACGCAGGCGGCCGATCCAGTTATTTCTCATGACACAATGGACCCAGAGTACAGGTTCCCTGGACTCGAATGTGTCAGTGTTGGCGCCTCTGATTCATCACCTGCAATGGCGGTTGGACACAGAGAATCTCTTGGTGGGGGTTATGCTAACCCCTCCCCACCCTCAGGTGACTGTGTATACAGATGCATCGATGGAGGGCTGGGGAGCTTGCCTGGAAGAGTCCACGATATCAGGGCTTTGGAATCTGGAACAGTCAAAGGAACATATAAATCTACTGGAGCTAAGAGCAGTAGTCCTGGGCCTGGAACATTTCTTACAGAAAGTTCAGGGCAAGATTGTTCTTATTCGTTCAGACAACTCAACAGTTGTGACTTACATAAACCGCCAGGGCGGAACGAAGTCGCCCAGTCTCTGTATGATGACATGGAGACTGCTTTGTTGGTGTCTGGATCACCAGATTACCTTGAAAGCAGTTCATATTCCGGGAAGGTTAAATCTGCTAGCAGACTCATTGAGCCGAAGGATGAGTGTTTTACCCACGGAATGGCAACTAAATCAATGTGTGGCGGATCGTCTGTTCGACCATTGGGGGAAACCCAACATCGATTTGTTCGCAATGAAGAAGAATGCGAAGATGACGACGTACGTCTCTCCGATTCCGGATCCAAGCGCTTTCGCAACAGATGCGTTAGCTATCAGCTGGGGGAGAATGTATGCATACGCATTCCCTCCAGCAATCCTGATTCCAAAAATTCTTCAGAAAATCAGACAAGAGGAATGCCAAGTGCTTCTGATCGCCCCGGATTGGCCAAGCCGATCATGGTATACGGATCTGCTGGACCTTCTGGTCTGCAATCCGGTTCCTCTGCCTCTGATGGACGATATTATCTTCCAGGGCAAGGCCCTTCACAACAATCCGTCAATGTTCAGATTGACTGCGTGGATGTTGTCAAGGAATCTAGAATTAAGGAGGGCTTTTCTGAGCAAGCAGCCATGTTTATGGCCAAAGCCAGGAGGGGGTCAACCTCCAGAGCATATAATTATAATATCAACAGATTTGCAGAATGGTGCTCAAAAAGATGTATTGATCCAATGGATTCATCTATTCAGGTAGTAGCTGATTTCCTCTGTCACCTCTATGATGCCTATAGCCTCAAGCCTAACTCTATTGCTGGTTATAAGTCAGCTTTAATGTCTGTTATTCCTTGCTTGGCTAAGAGGGGAAGTGATGAAGTAAATACATTAAATGTATTAATTAAAGGCATGGGCAATCTAAGACCAAGGAATCCACCGGTGATTCCGTCTTGGAGTTTATCGCTAGTGCTTCAAGTACTAGGTGATAAGCCGTTTGAACCACTTAGTTCCATTTCTATGAAACTATTAACACTGAAGACTGTGTTTTTAATTGCTGCGGCCTCGGCTAGGCGTAGGAGTGAAATTCATGCCGTATCAGCCGAGGATGACCGTTTTGTGGTTTCAGGGGAAGGCCTTAAGCTGCTACCTAGGATTAATTTCTTGGCTAAAAATCAGTCGTTGAAATATCCAGGTCAACCTATTGTTTTGCCTGCTTTAACTAGATATGATCCTAATTCTAAAGCATGGTGTCCCGTCCGGGCGCTTCGCCGGTACAAACAACGTACGGCGGTGTGGCGCACCGACCAGTCGGCGTTATGGTTGTCTTATATTGAACCCCATGGCAGGGCTTCTAAGGACACCATTTCCAGGTGGATTAAACGAAATCAAGGATTTCTTTTTTCACGAGAGAGTTGATACTTACCTCCCTAATACTTTTGATATTGCTAAATATTGGCTTTCACTCAATAAACACTCAGATTAAAACAGTTAGGTGCCCCTACTGGGCAGGGAGTCAGAGCGTAGTCTGGCGGATGCCAGCCCCACCACCGCGCATGCGCAGACTAGCACTTCCTCTGACTAATTTATTGGCTGATACACATGCAACTATAAAGAGCCTGAAGACCGAGCCTCTGTGGGGTGGAGAGGCCGGGTCCGTATCTAGGGAGGTAAGTATCAACTCTCTCGTGAAATAAACGAAATCTAGGATTTCTTTTTTCACGAGAGTTGATACTTACCTCCCTAATACTTTTGATATTGCTAAATATTGGCTTTCACTCAATAAACACTCAGATTAAAACAGTTAGGTGCCCCTACTGGGCAGGGAGTCAGAGCGTAGTCTGGCGGATGCCAGCCCCACCACCGCGCATGCGCAGACTAGCACTTCCTCTGACTAGATTATTGGCTGACACACATGCAACTATTAAGAGCCTGAAGACCGAGCCTCTGTGGGGTGGAGAGGCCGGGTCCGTATCTAGGGAGGTAAGTATCAACTCTCTCGTGAAAAAAGAAATCCTAGATTTCGTTTATTTCACTTCAAGAGTATACTTACCTCCCTAATACTTTTGATATTGCCAGAATTCGAAAGTGAATCTGGCGGGAGGGAGGCGAGGTCAAAAGACCAGCTCATCCCTATACGCTTTTCTGCGTTTAAGGCACTTAAACTTCTGAAACTGTACGAAAAACAGTCAGGATTTGACTAACCATCGGATAACACCACCGATGTATGAGAGATGACCGAATGTCATATGCGCTCCCCCCCCCTCCTTCCTGGGAGGAAGAGTCGACTGACCTCAATGTCCTATACGCTCTCTACGTACAAGTGCCATGTACTACAGGACAGAGACGAAAAAGCTCCATTTTCGTAAACTCTCAACAATGAACCACACAAATACACAAACCATCACCATATTAATAAAGGGTAACGTGACAATACAATCAACAACGGACAACACACGAACAAGACTGACCTTGTTGAAAATGGCTGCTGACATCATCTTCCCATTGGTGAAGACTGATGCAGGCCCAAAAAAGTGGGTGTTTCCATAAATTAATTGTGAAATATATAAGCAATGAGGAAAAACCTCCTCAAAAAATATAAACCGAGTTATTTTTTCAAAATCGACAAGGCGAGAGGATTAGAGGTGTCACGGAGATAATGGTCTGTAAAACTGGACTCACAGTGCCATTGAGCCACCGACATAATATCATCCACAGGGACCCCATTAAATAGGGCAGTGGATGTCACTACGCCGCGGACACTGTGAGCCTTGGCCATGTCAACCTGCTTCCCGGTGGCGGATTTATGACAAAACTGAATGCATTCAACAATCCACCTGGAAATGGTGTCCTTAGAAGCCCGGCCATGGGGTTCAATATATGACAACCATAACGCCGACTGGTCGGTGCGCCACGCCGATGTACGTTGCTTGTACCGGAGAAGCGCCCGGAAAGGGACACCATGCTTTAGAATTAGGATCATATCTAGTCAAAGCAGGCAAAATAATAGGTTGACCTGGATATTTCAACGACTGATTTTTAGCCAAGAAATTAATCCTAGGTAGCAGCTTAAGGCCTTCCCCTGAAACCACAAAACGGTCATCCTCGGCTGATAAGGCATGAATTTCACTCCTACGCCTAGCCGAGGCCGCAGCAATTAAAAACACAGTCTTCAGTGTTAATAGTTTCATAGAAATGGAACTAAGTGGTTCAAAAGGTTTATCACCTAGTACTTGAAGCACTAGCGATAAACTCCAAGACGGAATCACTGGTGGATTCCTTGGTCTTAGATTGCCCATGCCTTTAATTAATACATTTAATGTATTTACTTCATCACTTCCCCTCTTAGCCAAGCAAGGAATAACAGACATTAATGCTGACTTATAACCAGCAATAGAGTTAGGCTTGAGGCTATAGGCATCATAGAGGTGACAGAGGAAATCAGCTACTACCTGAATAGATGAATCCATTGGATCAATACATCTTTTTGAGCACCATTCTGCAAATCTGTTGATTTTATAATTATATGCTCTGGAGGTTGACCCCCTCCTGGCTTTGGCCATAAACATGGCTGCTTGCTCAGAAAAGCCCTCCTTAATTCTAGATTCCTTGACAACATCCACGCAGTCAATCTGAACATTGACGGATTGTTGTGAAGGACCTTGCCCTGGAAGATAATATCGTCCATCAGAGGCAGAGGAACCGGATTGCAGACCAGAAGGTCCAGCAGATCCGTATACCATGATCGGCTTGGCCAATCCGGGGCGATCAGAAGCACTTGGCATTCCTCTTGTCTGATTTTCTGAAGAATTTTTGGAATCAGGATTGCTGGAGGGAATGCGTATGCATACATTCTCCCCCAGCTGATAGCTAACGCATCTGTTGCGAAAGCGCTTGGATCCGGAATCGGAGAGACGTACGTCGTCATCTTCGCATTCTTCTTCGTTGCGAACAAATCGATGTTGGGTTTCCCCCAATGGTCGAACAGACGATCCGCCACACATTGATTTAGTTGCCATTCCGTGGGTAAAACACTCATCCTTCGGCTCAATGAGTCTGCTAGCAGGTTTAACCTTCCCGGAATATGAACTGCTTTCAAGGTAATCTGGTGATCCAGACACCAACAAAGCAGTCTCCATGTCATCATACAGAGACTGGGCGACTTCGTTCCGCCCTGGCGGTTTATGTAAGTCACAACTGTTGAGTTGTCTGAACGAATAAGAACAATCTTGCCCTGAACTTTCTGTAAGAAATGTTCCAGACCCAGGACTACTGCTCTTAGCTCCAGTAGATTTATATGTTCCTTTGACTGTTCCAGATTCCAAAGCCCTGATATCGTGGACTCTTCCAGGCAAGCCCCCCAGCCCTCCATCGATGCATCTGTATACACAGTCACCTGAGGGTGGGGAGGGGTCAGCATAACCCCCACCAAGAGATTCTCTGTGAGCAACCACCATTGCAGGTGGTGAATCAGAGGCGCCAACACTGACACGTTCGAGTCCAGCGAACCTGTACTCTGGGTCCATTGTGTCATGAGAAACAACTGGATCGGCCGCCTGCGTAAGGCGGCCTGAGGAATGACTGGTTCCAAAGAAACCATCAACCCCAGCATTCTCAAGTAAACCCGTGCCAGGACATGACGACTGTCGCACACTGACTGAATTAACGAGATGAGTTTCTGCACTCTCTCCTGAGTAGGATAAACATATCCCGTCTCCAGATCGAAGAACATTCCCAGGTAAACAAACCTCTGGGATGGAGTCAGCTCTGATTTCGGAAAATTTATCATCCAGCCCAAATCCAAGAGAGTTTTCAAAACAATCACCAGATTGGCCGATAAAGCTTCCTTGTCGTGTGCCTTTAACAGCCAGTCGTCTATGTACGTGTGGACTGCTATGCTTCTCCTGCGGAGGTATGCTGTGATCGCAAGAACCACACGGGTGAAAACCCGAGGAGCCGTGGAAATTCCGAAGGGCAACACCCTGAATTCCCACTGTCTGCCCTGGAATGCAAATCTCAGGAAGCGACAGAAACTCCCGTGGATGGGGATGTGGAAATAAGCGTCCTTCAAATCTATCGACGCCGTCCACATCCCCCTCTCCAACCCCGCCAACACCGAGCGCACCGTTTCCATCTTGAAACTGGGCGTCTCGATGAACTTGTTCAATGGCTTGAGGTTGAGAATCGGTCTCCACCCTCCGGTGCGTTTTGTTACTAAGAACAGGGTTGAATAGAAGCCCGGACACCTTTGTGCCGGCTGAATAGCTCCCTTTTGTACCAGGGAATCTATCTCCTCCTCGATACACAACCTTTGCTCTGGATCTCTCGGAATGGGAGTCCAGACTGGCACTAGAGACAGTCGCGACGGCGGGCCTGTCATCCACTCCGGATGATACCCGACGGAAAGCCATCGCAAGACTAAACGGTCCTGAGTTAACCGTTCCCACTCTTGCATGTGGTCGGCTAGCCGGCCTCCCACCGGTCCACCTAGGGACAGAGGTGGACACGAGGCATGCAAGAGCGGCACTGTCCCCGTCGCCATAAACACCGGAGTGGTTCTTACCGCGGTAACCGTCCCGTCAGGACCGATAACCACGCCCAGATCCTCGCGCGCCCCGCCCCGCCCCGCGCGCACCTCGGTGCGCGGGCGGCTGCCTGGCTGACGGCGCCTGAGGAACCTGCGCCCCCCCTCGCTGCTGGCCGAATCGCATGCGGCCGAGGCCGACGCTGCGACGGTGGCTGGCCTCTGACTTGGCCAGCACCACCTCGAGCCTGCAGGGGACGATACGCAGGGGGCGCGGCGCGAACGTTAGCACGACGCAGCACCTCAAACTGCTCGGGCAGCGCCCTCTGGTTATTCACCAGGGTGACCGTCTCCTGGAGATGTCGACATCCCTCACCTCCAAAAAGACCAGGACCCGTCATAGGCGTACGCAGTAGCCTATTGTACAGGTCCTGAGACGGGCACAGATTGTCCAGGGCAAACGTGCGTCTTGCCCGGACACTCCTGGTCACCGCCCGAGTCATACAGTCCAGCGCCAGGTTAATACCATCCTGGATGGCTCGCTGGACCGTGACCGGACTTGGCTGGCGCGATGCGGATGCCGTTACTACCCCCTGTAACAGCTGGGAGACGTGGGACAGAGCGGCAATCGAAGCCCTCCCACTCTCCTCCGCATCACGCAACGCGGTATTCGCCGAACGCAACGCGTTCGAGCACAAGACCCCCGTGTCAGAACGGGAGCCTGGCCGCGCATCCTCACCCAAAGCCGCGCGGTCATCCACGCTGGGCTTGGGTACCACACCGTACCGCTGGTAATCCAGGGGCACGATGCGACAACGCCTGGCCACCTCGCGAGGGGCCTTCGCGAGACGTCCACTCGACTTAATGGACGACTCCGCCGCCTCGAACATGTCAACGACATGCTCCGCCAGCGGCAGAGAAGGCATAGCGTTAGCAGTCGGTTTCCCAGCTAACCACGGTCTGTGGTCACGCTGGCTAGCCGACTGCTCCACGGGCAGATCAGGCCTAACGCTCACCAACCACTGGCAAGCGTCAGACCAATCCTCCTCCGTGGCTAACTGCGAGCCCTTCGTCTTCCTCCTGAGCGCAAGCAGCAGAGCTTGACGGCGGGTACGCTGATACACCTGGCAAGCCAGGGAAAACATGCGGGCCTGACAGCCCCGGCATGACAATATCACTGGTTTGAACAGGAGCAGGCGCCATGGCAGAGCGCGGGGCACATACCGCCCCACCACGGGCCCGACCAGCACCAGCAACACCCTCGGCAAGCCGAGGTATGCGGTACCGCTGGCCATCAGCAGCGCCCTGGGCCACCACCTGAGCCGCGGACTCTACTCCAGGGTGAGTAAAACCGTGGAAGAAGCCGCCTGTATTCCCCGCGAGGGGTGCACAAACGTCTTCATCAATGTCCACGTCGTCAGACGGCGACCCTAGCAGGTAATCCTCATCACCCTGGTCAGAAAGATTAGACCCCGTGTCAGCAAAGAGAGCTAACCCGGGCTGACCAGGAACGGTGCCATAGGAGGTACTGGCCACCGCGGCGTGCGGATACCCTGGACTGATAAGCAGCCCGCGGGTTCCAGCGACAAGCGTCCACGGTCCCCTATCGGCGCGGCAATAAGCCTGCTGCCAGGGTCGTGGAACGCCCCCTCTAATGGGGCCACCTCTGAATCGTCGAACAACGGAAGCGGTCTAAGGAAAACCGATCCAGAGGCGGGGATTACCTGCTCCGAAGCCGATGATGAGGACAGTAAAGGATTTGGTCCAGGAAGCATGCCACGAAGCAACTCTGGAACCAAATCCTTTATTGTCCTCTTCATCTCTCCCAACATCTCGGTCCAGAAGGCCTCCATATCCACCGCGGACGAGGCCTTCCCCTTACCCTTCCTACTTACAACCTCTCGTTTCCGCTTCTTCTTCTTCTCCTCCTCTACCACCTTGTCCGTCGCCTGCAAGCACAAGAATTCGGACATTAACTCGCCCCCCCAGTGCTTACATATCTCACAATTACCCGAGGGACCACAATGGCTACATTGATAGCAAAGATGAGGCAAGAACTTATCATGCAGAAATCGTCCACAGGACGCGCAACCCGGTCCCTGAAACAGGGCAAAGGACGAGGAGTATGAGCAAACTAGTTAAGCTTAGACACTCAAACCAACTCAAAGAGAAGGAAAACGATCATAAAGATCAATATACATCAGAAACCAGCATTGCAACTTGAATTGCTGATAAATACATAGCCAGGCTGATTATGACGTCATTAATCCCGTGACAGGAAAAATTCGATACCAACAAACATCCAAGTGCAAGGACGAATTGTATGCTGAATGGATACGTCGACTACACAACCATCAGATACACATAGATAACTCTTTTCTGGCAAAAATGTTAATTATCTCCCTTTGCTTACTATAATTAACATCACCACATTATCAATAACTAGATACCTGACACCTTGTATAGACAAACCATCCAACGTGACGAACTGGAGTACTCCACCACCTGCACGCCTCTTAACTCTCTCCACCTCATGGGGAAGGAATTGGATCAAGAGGGCAAAGTGAGAAGACCTTTATACTAGGCCTCCAACTCACTGGACATAAATCATTTGGTTAGATAACCTAACAGTGTTAGTAGGAAATGGAACCATGGTGGAGTGAAAACTAACTCTCTGCTGCTGTGATGCCACCACCTAGCGTCATACAGACCTGTGGACATAAACAGAAAGAGAAATTAGCCTTAGGTAGCACCGAGTTGACATAAACCAACTAACCAAGGCGCTTATCACGGTAAACGCGAGTCCCGGAAACACAATACACCGGGAAGAAAAACTCGCTAATTTTACTAGAAGTCACCTGATTCAAAGGTCCTAGGTCCCCCTTTGGCGAAGTGATCCTTCCTGCCATCCTAATCAGTGACTATCACTCCAAAATAACACAACCAAGTTATGTTAAAACAGTTTAAGAGCAAGGAAAAGCTTTTGCACAAAAAAACATGTGTGATCTCTCTGCCAATAATCTAGCAAAGAGGAAGTGCTAGTCTGCGCATGCGCGGTGGTGGGGCTGGCATCCGCCAGACTACGCTCTGACTCCCTGCCCAGTAGGGGCACCTAACTGTTTTAATCTGAGTGTTTATTGAGTGAAAGGCAATATTTAGCAATATCAAAAGTATTAGGGAGGTAAGTATACTCTTGAAGTGAAAAAAGAAATCCTTGATTTCGTTTATTTCACATCAAGAGTATACTTACCTCCCTAATACTTTTGATATTGCCAGAATTCGACAGTGAATTCGGCGGGAGGGAGGCGAGGTCAAAAGACCAGCTCATCCCTATACGCTTTTCTGCGTTTAAGGCACTTAAACTTCTGAAACTGTATGAAAAACAGTCAGGATTTGACTAACCATCGGATAACACCCCCGATGTATGAGAGATGACCGAATGTCATATGCGCTCTCCCCCCCCTCCTTCCTGGGAGGAAGAGTCGAATGACCTCAATGTCCTATACGCTCTCTACGTACAAGTGCCATGTACTACAGGACAGAGACGAAAAAACTCCATTTTCGTATACTCTCAACAATGAACCACATAAATACACAAAACCATCATCATATAAATAACGGGTAACGTGACAAGACAATCAACAATGGACAACACATACACAAGACTGACCTTGTTGAAATGGCTGCTGACATCCTCTTCCCATTGGTGAAGATCGATGCAGTCCCAAATTAGTGGTTGTTTCCATAAATTAATTGTGAAATATATAAGCAATGAGGAAACCCCATCAAAAATATATATACCTAGTTATTTTTTCAAAATCGACAAGGCGAGAGGATTAGAGGTGTCACGGAGATAATGGTCTGTAAAACTTGACTCACAGTGCCACTGAGCCACCGACATAATATCATCCACAGGGACCCCATTAAATAGGGCAGTGGATGTCACTACGCCGCGGACACTGTGAGCCTTGGCCATGTCAACCTGCTTCCCGGTGGCAGATTTATGGCAAAACTGAATGCATTCTACAATCCACCTGGAAATGGTGTCCTTAGAAGCCCTGCCATGGGGTTCAATATATGACAACCATAACGCTGACTGATCGGTGCGCCACTCCGCCGTACGTTGTTTGTACCGGCGAAGCGCCCGGACAGGACACCATGCTTTAGAATTAGGATCATATCTAGTTAAAGCAGGCAAAATAATAGGTTGACCTGGATATTTCAACGACTGATTTTTAGCCAAGAAATTAATCCTAGGTAGCAGCTTAAGGCCTTCCCCTGAAACCACAAAACGGTCATCCTCGGCTGATAAGGCATGAATCTCACTCCTACGCCTAGCCGAGGCCGCAGCAATTAAAAACACAGTCTTCAGTGTTAATAGTTTCATAGAAATGGAACTAAGTGGTTCAAACGGCTTATCACCTAGTACTTGAAGCACTAGCGATAAACTCCAAGACGGAATCACCGGTGGATTCCTTGGTCTTAGATTGCCCATGCCTTTAATTAATACATTTAATGTATTTACTTCATCACTTCCCCTCTTAGCCAAGCAAGGAATAACAGACATTAAAGCTGACTTATAACCAGCAATAGAGTTAGGCTTGAGGCTATAGGCATCATAGAGGTGACAGAGGAAATCAGCTACTACCTGAATAGATGCATCCATTGGATCAATACATCTTTTTGAGCACCATTCTGCAAATCTGTTGATTTTATAATTATATGCTCTGGAGGTTGACCCCCTCCTGGCTTTGGCCATAAACATGGCTGCTTGCTCAGAAAAGCCCTCCTTAATTCTAGATTCCTTGACAACATCCACGCAGTCAATCTGAACATTGACGGATTGTTGTGAAGGGCCTTGCCCTGGAAGATAATATCGTCCATCAGAGGCAGAGGAACCGGATTGCAGACCAGAAGGTCCAGCAGATCCGTATACCATGATCGGCTTGGCCAATCCGGGGCGATCAGAAGCACTTGGCATTCCTCTTGTCTGATTTTCTGAAGAATTTTTGGAATCAGGATTGCTGGAGGGAATGCGTATGCATACATTCTCCCCCAGCTGATAGCTAACGCATCTGTTGCGAAAGCGCTTGGATCCGGAATCGGAGAGACGTACGTCGTCATCTTCGCATTCTTCTTCGTTGCGAACAAATCGATGTTGGGTTTCCCCCAATGGTCGAACAGACGATCCGCCACACATTGATTTAGTTGCCATTCCGTGGGTAAAACACTCATCCTTCGGCTCAATGAGTCTGCTAGCAGGTTTAACCTTCCCGGAATATGAACTGCTTTCAAGGTAATCTGGTGATCCAGACACCAACAAAGCAGTTTCCATGTCATCATACAGAGACTGGGCGACTTCGTTCCGCCCTGGCGGTTTATGTAAGTCACAACTGTTGAGTTGTCTGAACGAATAAGAACAATCTTGCCCTGAACTTTCTGTAAGAAATGTTCCAGGCCCAGGACTACTGCTCTTAGCTCCAGTAGATTTATATGTTCCTTTGACTGTTCCAGATTCCAAAGCCCTGATATCGTGGACTCTTCCAGGCAAGCTCCCCAGCCCTCCATCGATGCATCTGTATACACAGTCACCTGAGGGTGGGGAGGGGTTAGCATAACCCCCACCAAGAGATTCTCTGTGTCCAACCACCATTGCAGGTGATGAATCAGAGGCGCCAACACTCATACATTCGAGTCCAGCGAACCTGTACTCTGGGTCCATTGTGTCATGAGAAATAACTGGATCGGCCGCCTGCGTAAGGCGGCCTGAGGAATGACTGGTTCCAATGAAACCATCAACCCCAGCATTCTCAAGTAAACCCGTGCCAGGACATGACGACTGTCGCACACCGACTGAATTAATGAGATGAGTTTCTGAACTCTCTCCTGAGTAGGATAAACATATCCTGTCTCTAGATCGAAGAACATCCCCAGGTAAACAAACTTCTGGGATGGAGTCAGCTCTGATTTTGGGAAATTGATCATCCAGCCTAAGTCTGTGAGAGTTTTCAAAACAATCTCCAGACTGGCCGACAAACTTTCCCGGGTGTGCGCTTTCAACAGCCAGTCGTCTATGTACGTGTGGACTGCTATGCTTCTCCTGCGGAGGTATGCGGTGATCGCAAGTACCACACGGGTGAAAACCCGAGGAGCCGTGGAAATTCCGAAGGGTAGCACCCTGAATTCCCACTGTCTGCCCTGGAATGCAAATCTCAGGAAGCGACGGAAACTCCTGTGTATGGGGATGTGGAAATAAGCGTCCTTCAAATCTATCGACGCTGTCCACATTCCCCTCTCTAACCCCGCCATTACCGAGCGCACAGTCTCCATCTTGAAACTGGGCGTCTCTATGAACTTGTTCAATGGCTTGAGGTTGAGAATTGGTCTCCACCCTCCGGTGTTCTTTGTTACTAAGAACAGGGTTGAATAGAAGCCCGGACACCTCTGTGCCGGCTGAATAGCTCCTTTTTGTATGAGGGAATTTATTTCCTCCTCGATACACAACCTTTGATCTGGATCTCTCGGATTTGGAGTCCAGATCGGCACTAGAGACAGTCGCGATGGCGGGCCTGTCATCCAATCGGGATGATACCCGACTGAAAGCCATCGCAAGACTAAACGGTCCTGAGTTAACCGTTCCCACTCTTGCATGTGGTCGGCTAATCGGCCTCCCACCGGTCCACCTAGGGATAGAGGTGGACATAAGGAGTGCAAGAGCGGCACTGTCTCCTTTGCCAGAAACACCGGCGCGGTTCTCACCGCGGTAACCGTCCCATCAGGAACGATTACCTCGCCCAGATCCTCGCGCGCCACAACCAGCACCGCGCGCACCTCGGTGCGCGGGCGGCTGCCTGGCTGACTGCGCCTGAGGAGCCTGCGCCCCCCTCGCTGCTGGCCGAATCGCACGCGGCCGAGGCCGGCGCTGCGATGGTGGTTGGCCTCTGACCTGGCCACTACCACCTCGAGCCTGCAGGGGACGATACGCAGGGGGTGCGGCGCGAACGTTGGCACGACGAAGCACCTCAAACTGCTCGCGCAGCGCCCTCTGGTTATTGACCAGAGTAACCGTCTTCTGGAGGTGCCTACACCCCTCACCTCCAAAGAGACCAGGACCTGTCATAGGCGTACGTAGTAGCCTATTGTAGAGGTCCTGGGACGGGCACAGATTATCCAAGGCAAAAGTGCGCCTTGCCCGGACACTCCTGGTCACCGCCCGCGTCATACAGTCCAGAGCCAGGTTGATGCCATCCTGGATGGCTCGCTGGACTGTGACCGGACTTGGCTGGCGCGATGCGGATGCTGTTACTACCCCTTGTAACAGCTGGGAGACGTGGGACAAAGCGGCAATCGAAGCCCTCCCACTCTCCTCCGCATCACGCAACGCGGCATTTGCTGAACGCAACGCGTTCGAACACAAGACTCCCGTGTCAGAACGGGAGCCTGGCCGCGCATCCTCACCCAAAGCCGCGCGGTCATCCACGCTCGGCTTCGGTACCACACCGTACCGCTGGTAGTCCAGGGGCACGATGCGACAACGCCTGGCCACCTCGCGCGGGGCCTTAGCGAGACGTCCACTCGACTTAATGGACGTCTCCGCCGCCTCGAACATGTCAACGACATGCTCTGCCAGCGGCAGAGAAGGCATAGCGTTAGCAGCAGGCTTACCAGCTAACCACGGCCTGTGCTCACGCTGGCTAGCCGACTGCTCCACGGGCAGATCTGGTCTAACACTTACCAACCACTGGCAAGCGTCAGACCAATCCTCCTCCGTGGCTAGCTGCGAGCGCTCTACAAGACGGGGGCCTTCGTCTTCCTCCAGAGCGCAAGCAACAGAGCTTGACGGCGGGTACGCTGCTATGCCTGGCAAGCCAGGGAGAACATGCGGGCCTGACAATACCGGCATGCTAATATCACTGGTTTGACCAGGAGCAGGCGCCGTGGTAGAGCGCGGGGTATATACCGCCCCACCACGGCCCCGGCCAGCACCAGCGACACTCTCGGCAAGCCGAGGTATGCGGTACCGCTGGCCTTCAGCGCCCAGGGCCACAGTCTGAACCGTGGATTCTACCCCTGGGAGAGTAGAACCATGGAAAAAGGCGCCTGTATTCCCCGCGAGGGGTGCACAGACGTCATAATCCATGTCCACGTCTTCAGACGGCGACCCCAACAGGTAATCCTCATCCTCCTGGCCAGAGAGATTAGACTCCGGGTCAGCAAAGAGAGCTAACCCGGACTGGCCAGGGAAGGTGCCATACGAGGTACTGGCACCCGCGGTGTGCGGATACCCCTGGACTGATAAGCAGCCCGCGGGTTCCAGCGACGACCGTCCACGGTCCCTATTGGGCGCGGCAATAAGCCTGCTGCCAGGGCCGTGGAACGCCCCCTCTAATGGGGCCACCTCTGAATCTTCAAACAACGGAAGCGTACTAAGGAACGTTGATTCAGAGGTGGGGATTACCTGCTCCGAAGCAGATGATGAGGTCAATAAAGGATTTGGTCCAGGAAGCATGCCACGAAGCAACTCTGGAACCAAATCCTTGATTGTCCTCCTCATCTCTCCCAACATCTCGGTCCGGAAGGCCTCCATATCCACCGCGGACGAGGCCTTCCTCTTACCCTTCTTACTTACACCCTCTTTCTTCTGCTTCTTCTTCTCCTCCTCCACCTTGTCCTTCGCCTGCATGCACAAGAATTCGGACATTAACTCGCCCCCCCAGTGCTTACATATCTCGCAATTAAGCAAGGGACCACAGGGGCTACACTGAAAACAGAGATGAGGGCCAAACTTATCCCTCAAAAATCGTCCACAGGACGCACAACCAGGTCTCTGAAAAAGGGCAAAGGACGAGGAGTATGAGCAAACTAGTTAAGCTTAGAAACTCACCAACTCAAGAGAAGGAAAATGATCATAAAGATCATAATTTATCAGAAAACCAGCTTCGGACAACTTTAATTGTAAATAAAGAGCAAGGCTGATTATGACGTCATTAATCCTATGACAGGAAAAAATCGATCCCCAACAAACATCCCAGTGCAAGGACGAATTGTATCTCTAACCAGAACATGTACAGAATGGACATTTCGACTATACAAGCATCAGATATATACTGATAACAATGGCAAATAAAGTTAATTATCTCCCTTTCCTCTAAATAATTAACATCACCTCATATCAATAATTAGATACCTGACACCTTGTCTAGACAAACCATCCAACCTGATGAACTGGAGCACTCCACCACTGACCGCCTCTTAACTCTCTCCACCTCTAGGGGAAGGAATTGGATCAAGAGGGCAAAGTGAGAAGACCTTTATAATAGGCCTCCAACTCACTGGACATAGAATTTTTGGTTAGATAACCTAACAGTATTAGTAGGAAATGGAACCATGGTGGAGAGACACAAACCCTCTGCTGATGTCATGTCCATAATATTTCTTCACACAGACCTGTGGACATAAACACAAAGAGAGATTAGTCTTATATAGCACCTAGTTGAAATAAACCAACTAATCAAGGCGCTTATCACGTTTAGCGCTAGTCCCGGAAACACATTACAACGGGACAAAACTCGCTAATTTTACTAGAAGTCACCTGATTTAAAGGTCCAAGGCCCTCCTGTGGCGAAGTTAGTCTTTCTGCCATCTTTCTCAGGTAACAACAGTTCAGAATTGTGTCAAAAACGCTTATAAATGAATCACAAAAAGCACCAGCACAAAAGCATGTGTAGTCTCTTAGCCAATAAATTAGCAAAGAGGAAGTGCTAGTCTGCGCATGCGCGGTGGTGGGGCTGGC
The DNA here is from genome assembly GCA_034401795.1 of Chaetoderma sp. LZ-2023a. Lineage (NCBI taxonomy): Eukaryota > Metazoa > Mollusca > Caudofoveata > Chaetodermatida > Chaetodermatidae > Chaetoderma > Chaetoderma sp. LZ-2023a. The sequence continues at coordinate 968 of JAVVLW010004253.1, read as the reverse complement.
ATCCGCCAGACTACGCTCTGACTCCCTGCCCAGTAGGGGCACCTAACTGTTTTAATCTGAGTGTTTATTGAGTGAAAGCCAATATTTTACTCTGGGTCCATTGTGTCATGAGAAATAACTGGATCGGCCGCCTGCGTAAGGCGGCCTGAGGAATGACTGGTTCCAATGAAACCATCAACCCCAGCATTCTCAAGTAAACCCGTGCCAGGACATGACGACTGTCGCACACCGACTGAATTAATGAGATGAGTTTCTGAACTCTCTCCTGAGTAGGATAAACATATCCTGTCTCTAGATCGAAGAACATCCCCAGGTAAACAAACTTCTGGGATGGAATCAGCTCTGATTTTGGGAAATTGATCATCCAGCCTAAGTCTGTGAGAGTTTTCAACACAATCTCCAGACTGGCCGATAAACTGTCCCGGGTGTGTGCTTTCAACAGCCAGTCATCTATGTACGTGTGGACTGCTATGCTTCTCCTGCGGAGGTATGCGGTGATCGCAAGAACCACATGGGTGAAAACCCGAGGAGCCGTGGAAATTCCGAAGGGTAGCACCCTGAATTCCCACTGTCTGCCCTGGAATGCAAATCTCAGGAAGCGACGGAAACTCCTGTGTATGGGGATGTGGAAATAAGCGTCCTTCAAATCTATCGACGCTGTCCACATTCCCCTCTCTAACCCCGCCAACACCGAGCGCACAGTCTCCATCTTGAAACTGGGCGTCTCTATGAACTTGTTCAATGGCTTGAGGTTGAGAATTGGTCTCCACCCTCCGGTGTTCTTTGTTACTAAGAACAGGGTTGAATAGAAGCCCGGACACCTCTGTGCCGGCTGAATAGCTCCTTTTTGTATGAGGGAATTTATTTCCTCCTCGATACACAACCTTTGATCTGGATCTCTCGGATTTGGAGTCCAGATCGGCACTAGAGACAGTCGCGATGGCGGGCCTGTCATCCAATCGGGATGA
>JAVVLW010004252.1:0-25000 GCA_034401795.1 Chaetoderma sp. LZ-2023a | reverse complement strand
TATGACCCACCCATTTCTAGCTATGGCCCTTCCATTTCTAGCTAGGCCCCCACCCATTTCTAGCTATGACCCACCCATTTCTAGCTATGGCCCTCCCATTTCTAGCTATGACCCACCCATTCCCAGCTATGGCCCTCCCATTTCTAGCTATGGTCCTCCCATTTCTAGCTAGGCATGCCCATTTCTAGCTATGACCCACCCATTTCTAGCTATGGCCCTCCCATTTCTAGCTATGGCCTTCCCATTTCTAGCTATGGCCCTTCCATTTCTAGCTAGGCCCCCACCCATTTCTAGCTATGACCCACCCATTTCTAGCTATGGCCCTCCCATTTCTAGCTATGACCCACCCATTTCCAGCTATGGCCCTCCCATTTCTAGCTATGGTCCTCCCATTTCTAGCTAGGCATGCTCATTTCTAGCTATGACCCACCCATTTCTAGCTATGGCCCTCCCATTTCTAAATATGACCCACCCATTTCTAGCTATGGCCCTCCCATTTCTAGCTATGACCCACCCATTTCTAGCTATGACCCACACTTTTCTAGCTATGCCCCGCCACTTTATAGCTATGCCCCCATACGTTTCTAGCTATGGCCCTCCCATTTCTAGCTATGACCCACCCATTTCTAGCTAGGCATGCCCATTTCTAGCTATGACCCACCCATTTCTAGCTATGGCCCTCCCATTTCTAACTATGACCCACCCATTTCTAGCTATGGCCCTCCCATTTCTAGCTATGACCCACCCATTTCTAGGTATGACCCACACTTTTCTATGACCCACCCATTTCTAGCTATGGCCCTCCCATTTCTAGCTATGGCCCTCCCATTTCTAGCTATGACCCACCCATTTCTAGCTATGACCCACCCATTTATAGCTATGTCCCACCACTTTCTAGCTATGCTCCATTCATTTCTAGCTAAGCTCAATGCAAACTTTGGCTGTCTTGGGATGAATCGAACCCTGAATTACCAAAATCCCAACATAAAGGTAACTATACCGGTAAGCTGTGGAATGTTTTGAAACGAATTTGACTGGGTGCTGTTGCTGCCAATGGCAGGAACAGCGCCCGTCAAATTACTTCAAAATATTCAACAGACTGTTTAGTAAATAGTAAATCTATCAAAAGCATACAATTCGTACTCTTGACGGACTATTCCAGCTTCATGACGCAGTATTTCTGTCAGCTATGATTGTGATGTCAGCCTATGTGTGACCTAATTGATTATGAGGTCATATACATGATCGACAGATCGGATCATCCATTATGAGACGCTAAGATATTTTATAAATGGATCACATATGTAGAGCTAGAACCTGTTTATGTATCGTAAGTCTTTTAAACCCCTAACGATCAAGATTTGTCATGAAAATTGAAATTTGTACTTCGTGTATGCCCATCTGCAGATGATATGCCCATTTGCAGATGACAAGACCATTTTTTTTCAATTTATCATTTGAATGACTGGCTCACTTTCGAGCCAGTCTTATTGTTCGATAAATCCATGACAGACACACATATCAGATAAAAGCAGATATCAACATATCAGATAAAAGCAGATATACTTGTAGATTCCTAACAGTACCATCGATTTTTTGTCAATGTAATAACCCAATGCTGTTGTCTCAGAAGAGGGTGTTCTCATGTGTCTCCCAATTGAGCCAGTCATTCTAGTAAAAAAGGTAAAAAATAGTCTTCTTTTCGCCTGCAGATTAAAATGGGCAATCTGTGTTGAGTTAATTGACTTATAATGATGAATTCTCCACTTTGCTATTAGTAGTCTCTCCGCCTTACCTGCTTTGCGACAGCTTTGGCAAGATCTTTACATGTCTCTGTCTTGCCGGTACCAGCGGGACCTTCAGGAGCACCGCCCAAATTCAGCTTCAATGCTCCCATCTATGTTCTGAAAAGATTATGAAATTAACGTAATTAAAACAAAGAGCATGTACCTTCTGTAAAATAAACGAAATCAAGGATTTCTTTTTTCACGAGAGAGTTGATACTTACCTCCCTAATACTTTTGATATTGCTAAATATTGGCTTTCACTCAATAAACACTCAGATTAAAACAGTTAGGTGCCCCTACTGGGCAGGGAGTCAGAGCGTAGTCTGGCGGATGCCAGCCCCACCACCGCGCATGCGCAGACTAGCACTTCCTCTGACTAATTTATTGGCTGATACACATGCAACTATAAAGAGCCTGAAGACCGAGCCTCTGTGGGGTGGAGAGGCCGGGTCCGTATCTAGGGAGGTAAGTATCAACTCTCTCGTGAAAAAAGAAATCCTTGATTTCGTTTATTTCACATCAAGAGTATACTTACCTCCCTAATACTTTTGATATTGCCAGAATTCGACAGTGAATTCGGCGGGAGGGAGGCGAGGTCAAAAGACCAGCTCATCCCTATACGCTTTTTGCGTTTAAGGCACTTAAACTTCTGAAACTGTATGAAAAACAGTCAGGATTTGACTAACCATCGGATAACACCCCCGATGTATGAGAGATGACCGAATGTCATATGCGCTCCCCCCCCCCTCCTTCCTAGGAGGAAGAGTCGAATGACCTCAATGTCCTATATGCTCTCTACGTACAAGTGCCATGTACTACAGGACAGAGACGAAAAAACTCCATTTTCGTATACTCTCAACAATGAACCACATAAATACACAAAACCATCATCATATAAATAACGGGTAACGTGACAAGACAATCAACAATGGACAACACATACACAAGACTGACCTTGTTGAAATGGCTGCTGACATCCTCTTCCCATTGGTGAAGATCGATGCAGTCCCAAATTAGTGGTTGTTTCCATAAATTAATTGTGAAATATATAAGCAATGAGGAAACCCCATCAAAAATATATATGCCTAGTTATTTTTTCAAAATCGACAAGGCGAGAGGATTAGAGGTGTCACGGAGATAATGGTCTGTAAAACTTGACTCACAGTGCCACTGAGCCACCGACATAATATCATCCACAGGGACCCCATTAAATAGGGCAGTGGATGTCACTACACCGCGGACACTGTGAGCCTTGGCCACGTCAACCTGCTTCCCGGTGGCGGATTTATGGCAAAACTGAATGCATTCTACAATCCACCTGGAAATGGTGTCCTTAGAAGCCCTGCCATGGGGTTCAATATATGACAACCATAACGCTGACTGATCGGTGCGCCACTCCGCCGTACGTTGCTTGTACCGGCAAAGCGCCCGGACAGGACACCATGCTTTAGAATTAGGATCATATCTAGTTAAAACAGGCAAAATAATAGGTTGACCTGGATATTTCAACGACTGATTTTTAGCCAAGAAATTAATCCTAGGTAGCAGCTTAAGGCCTTCCCCTGAAACCACAAAACGGTCATCCTCGGCTGATAAGGCATGAATTTCACTCCTACGCCTAGCCGAGGCCGCAGCAATTAAAAACACAGTCTTCAGTGTTAATAGTTTCATAGAAATGGAACTAAGTGGTTCAAAAGGCTTATCACCTAGTACTTGAAGCACTAGCGATAAACTCCAAGACGGAATCACCGGTGGATTCCTTGGTCTTAGATTGCCCATGCCTTTAATTAATACATTTAATGTATTTACTTCATCACTTCCCCTCTTAGCCAAGCAAGGAATAACAGACATTAATGCTGACTTATAACCAGCAATAGAGTTAGGCTTGAGGCTATAGGCATCATAGAGGTGACACAGGAAATCAGCTACTACTTGAATAGATGAATCCATTGGATCAATACATCTTTTTGAGCACCATTCTGCAAATCTGTTGATTTTATAATTATATGCTCTGGAGGTTGACCCCCTCCTGGCTTTGGCCATAAACATGGCTGCTTGCTCAGAAAAGCCCTCCTTAATTCTAGATTCCTTGACAACATCCACGCAGTCAATCTGAACATTGACGGATTGTTGTGAAGGGCCTTGCCCTGGAAGATAATATCGTCCATCAGAGGGAGAGGAACCGGATTGCAGACCAGAAGGTCCAGCAGATCCGTATACCATGATCGGCTTGGCCAATCCGGGGCGATCAGAAGCACTTGGCATTCCTCTTGTCTGATTTTCTGAAGAATTTTTGGAATCAGGATTGCTGGAGGGAATGCGTATGCATACATTCTCCCCCAGCTGATAGCTAACGCATCTGTTGCGAAAGCGCTTGGATCCGGAATCGGAGAGACGTACGTCGTCATCTTCGCATTCTTCTTCGTTGCGAACAAATCGATGTTGGGTTTCCCCCAATGGTCGAACAGACGATCCGCCACACATTGATTTAGTTGCCATTCCGTGGGTAAAACACTCATCCTTCGGCTCAATGAGTCTGCTAGCAGGTTTAACCTTCCCGGAATATGAACTGCTTTCAAGGTAATCTGGTAATCCAGACACCAACAAAGCAGTCTCCATGTCATCATACAGAGACTGGGCGACTTCGTTCCGCCCTGGCGGTTTATGTAAGTCACAACTGTTGAGTTGTCTGAACGAATAAGAACAATCTTGCCCTGAACTTTCTGTAAGAAATGTTCCAGGCCCAGGACTACTGCTCTTAGCTCCAGTAGATTTATATGTTCCTTTGACTGTTCCAGATTCCAAAGCCCTGATATCGTGGACTCTTCCAGGCAAGCTCCCCAGCCCTCCATCGATGCATCTGTATACACAGTCACCTGAGGGTAGGGAGGGGTTAGCATAACCCCCACCAAGAGATTCTCTGTGTCCAACCACCATTGCAGGTGATGAATCAGAGGCGCCAACACTGACACATTCGAGTCCAGCGAACCTGTACTCTGGGTCCATTGCGTCATGAGAAATAACTGGATCGGCCGCCTGCGTAAGGCGGCCTGAGGAATGACTGGTTCCAATGAAACCATCAACCCCAGCATTCTCAAGTAAACCCGTGCCAGGACATGACGACTGTCGCACACTGACTGAATTAATTAGATGAGTTTCTGAACTCTCTCCTGAGTAGGATAAACATATCCTGTCTCTAGATCGAAGAACATCCCCAGGTAAACAAACTTCTGGGATGGAATCAGCTCTGATTTTGGGAAATTGATCATCCAGCCTAAGTCTGTGAGAGTTTTCAAAACAATCTCCAGACTGGCCGACAAACTTTCCCGGGTGTGCGCTTTCAACAGCCAGTCGTCTATGTACGTGTGGACTGCTATGCTTCTCCTGCGGAGGTATGCGGTGATCGCAAGAACCACACGGGTGAAAACCCGAGGAGCCGTGGAAATTCCGAAGGGTAGCACCCTGAATTCCCACTGTCTGCCCTGGAATGCAAATCTCAGGAAGCGACGGAAACTCCTGTGTATGGGGATGTGGAAATAAGCGTCCTTCAAATCTATCGACGCTGTCCACATTCCCCTCTCTAACCCCGCCAACACCGAGCGCACAGTCTCCATCTTGAAACTGGGCGTCTCTATGAACTTGTTCAATGGCTTGAGGTTGAGAATTGGTCTCCACCCTCCGGTGTTCTTTGTTACTAAGAACAGGGTTGAATAGAAGCCCGAACACCTCTGTGCCGGCTGAATAGCTCCTTTTTGTATGAGGGAATTTATTTCCTCCTCGATACACAACCTTTGATCTGGATCTCTCGGATTTGGAGTCCAGATCGGCACTAGAGACAGTCGCGATGGCGGGCCTGTCATCCAATCGGGATGATACCCGACTGAAAGCCATCGCAAGACTAAACGGTCCTGAGTTAACCGTTCCCACTCTTGCATGTGGTCGGCTAATCGGCCTCCCATCGGTCCACCTAGGGATAGAGGTGGACATAAGGAGTGCAAGAGCGGCACTGTCTCCTTTGCCAGAAACACCGGCGCGGTTCTCACCGCGGTAACCGTCCCGTCAGGAACGATTACCCCGCCCAGATCCTCGCGCGCCACGACCAGCACCGCGCGCACCACGGTGCGCGGGCGGCTGCCTGGCTGACTGCGCCTGAGGAGCCTGCGCCCCCCTCGCTGCTGGCCGAATCGCACGCGGCCGAGGCCGGCGCTGCGATGGTGGTTGGCCTCTGACCTGGCCACTACCACCTCGAGCCTGCAGGGGACGATACGCAGGGGGTGCGGCGCGAACGTTGGCACGACGAAGCACCTCAAACTGTTCGCGCAGCGCCCTCTGGTTATTGACCAGAGTAACCGTCTCCTGGAGGTGTCTACATCCCTCACCTCCAAAGAGACCAGGACCTGTCATAGGCGTACGTAGTCGCCTATTGTAGAGGTCCTGGGACGGGCACAGATTATCCAAGGCAAAAGTGCGCCTTGCCCGGACACTCCTGGTCACCGCCCGCGTCATACAGTCCAGAGCCAGGTTGATACCATCCTGGATGGCTCGCTGGACTGTGACCGGACTTGGCTGGCGCGATGCGGATGCTGTTACTACCCCTTGTAACAGCTGGGAGACGTGGGACAGAGCGGCAATCGAAGCCCTCCCACTCTCCTCCGCATCACGCAACGCGGCATTTGCCGAACGCAACGCGTTCGAGCACAAGACTCCCGTGTCAGAACGGGAGCCTGGCCGCGCATCCTCACCCAAAGCCGCGCGGTCATCCACGCTCGGCTTTGGTACCACACCGTACCGCTGGTAGTCCAGGGGCACGATGCGGCAACGCCTGGCCACCTCGCGCGGGGCCTTAGCGAGACGTCCACTCGATTTAATGGATGTCTCCGCCGCCTCGAACATGTCAACGACATGCTCTGCCAGCGGCAGAGAAGGCATAGCGTTAGCAGTAGGCTTACCAGCTAACCACGGCCTGTGTTCACGCTGGCTAGGCGACTGCTCCACGGGCAGATCTGGTCTAACACTCACCAGCCACTGGCAAGCGTCAGACCAATCCTCCTCCGTGGCTAGTTGCGAGCGCTCTACAAGACGGGGGCCTTCGTCTTCCTCCTGAGCGCAAGCAACAGAGCTTGACGGCGGATACGCTGATATCCCTGGCAAGCCAGGGAGAGCATGCGGGCCTGATAATACCGGCATGCTAATCTCACTGGTTTGACCAGGAGCAGGCGCCGTGGTAGAGCGCGGGGCATATACCGCCCCACCACGGCCCCGGCCAGCACCAGCTACACTCTCGGCAAGCCGAGGTATGCGGTACCGCTGGCCTTCAGCGCCCAGGGCCACAGTCTGAACCGTGGATTCTACCCCTGGGGAGTAGAACCGTGGAAAAAGGCGCCTGTATTCCCCGCGAGGGGCACACAAACGTCATATTCCATGGCCACGTCTTCAGACGGCGACCCTAACAGGTAATCATCATCCTCCTGGCCAGAAAGATTAGACTCCGGGTCAGCAAAGAGAGCTAACCCGGACTGGCCAGGGAAGGCGCCATACGAGGTACTGGCAGCCGCGGTGTGCGGATACCCCTGGACTGATGAGCAGCCCGCGGGTTCCAGCGACGACCGTCCACGGTCCCTATTGGGCGCGGCAATAAGCCTGCTGCCAGGGCCGTGGAACACCCCCTCTAATGGGGCCACCTCTGAATCTTCAAACAACGGAAGCGTACTAAGGAACGTTGATTCAGAGGTGGGGATTACCTGCTCCGAAGCAGATGATGAGGTCAATAAAGGATTTGGTCCAGGAAGCATGCCACGAAGCAACTCTGGAACCAAATCCTTGATTGTCCTCCTCATCTCTCCCAACATCTCGGTCCGGAAGGCCTCCATGTCCACCGCGGACGAGGCCTTCCTCTTACCCTTCTTACTTACGACCTCTTTTTTCAGCTTCTTTTTCTCCTCCTCCACCTTGTCCTTCGCCTGCAAGCACAAGAATTCGGACATTAGCTCGCCCCCCCCCCCCCCCAGTGCTTACATATCTCGCAATTAAGCAAGGGACCACAGGGGCTACACTGAAAACATAGATGAGGGCCAAACTTGTCCCTCAAAAATCGTCCACAGGACGCACAACCAGGTCTCTGAAAAAGGCCAAAGGACGAGGAGTATGAGAAAACTAGTTACGCTTAGAAACTAACCAACTCAAGAGAAGGAAATGACCATAAAGATCATAATTTTTATGAGAAACCAGCTTCGGACAACTTTAATTGAAATTAAAGAGCAAAGCTGATTATGACGTCATTAATCCTATGACAGGACAAAATCGATCCCAACAAACATCCCAGTGCAAGGACGAATTGTATCTCTAACCAGAACATGTGCAGAATGGACATTTCGACTACACAAGCATCAGATAAATACTGATAACAATGGCAAATAGTGTTAATTATCTCCCTTTCTCATATCAATAATTAATACCTGACACCTTGTCTAGACAAACCATCCAACCTGATGAACTGGAGAACTCCACCATTGAACGCCTCTTAACTCTCTCCACCTCAAGGGGAAGGAATTGGATCAAGAGGGCAAAGTGAGAAGACCTTTATAATAGGCCTCCAACTCACTGGGCATAGAATTTTTGGTTAGATAACCTAACAGTATTAGTAGGAAATGGAACCATGGTGGAGAGACACAAACCCTCTGCTGCTGTCATGTCCTTATTTCTCCTTCACACAGACCTGTGGACATAAACACAAAGAGAGATTAGTCTTGTATAGCACCTAGTTGAAAAAACCCAACTAATTAAGGCGCTTATCACGTTTAGCGAGAGTCCCGGAAACACATTACAACGGGACAAAACTCGCTAATTTTACTAGAAGTCACCTGATTTAAAGGTCCAAGGCCCTCCTGTGGCGAAGTCACTCTCTCAGCCATCTTTGTCAGGTGAAACGTGTATTAAATATGTCTTAAAAAGCTTTGAAAAGCGTAAAGAAAAATCCTATCATGAAAGCATGTGTTGTCTCTCAGCCAATAAATTAGCAAAGAGGAAGTGCTAGTCTGCGCATGCGCGGTGGTGGGGCTGGCATCCGCCAGACTACGCTCTGACTCCCTGCCCAGTAGGGGCACCTAACTGTTTTAATCTGAGTGTTTATTGAGTGAAAGCCAATATTTAGCAATATCAAAAGTATTAGGGAGGTAAGTATACTCTTGATGTGAAATAGGTGGGACATAGCTAGAAATGAGTGTGACATAGCTCGAAATAGGTGTGACATAGCTAGAAATAGGTGGGCATAGCTAGAAATAGGTGGGCATAGCTAGAAATGGGTGGGACATAGCTAAACATGGGTGGGACATAGCTAGAACTGGATGGGACAACTTGCCTGTAACATCTGTCAGTCAGTGGAGTGATAACCAGTCGGCCCGAGTTTCTGAGGTATTCATAACCATAGCTTGTATCCGTGGTAATCATTCGAACTATACAGTCATCCTCCCAGAAATAGCGCAGTTGTGACAGCCAATCAAAATCATTAGGGCTATTCACATCGTCCTCGACGAGCTTCGCAACAACATCTCGGGCTAAAGATAACGTAATACAAATGTTACCAGAACATGTTAGAAATTATAATGTCTTATCAGGTATGCGATTATGTACCAGAACATGCTGACGCCACTGCTGCCGACACAATACAACATTGGTAACCGCTTAACCCTTGAAATTTCAGTATCTCAATTATCCATACACCATAGAGGAAGACTGTTGAATATTTTGAAAATAATTTGATTTCATAGGCAGCAACATCTCCAAGTAAAATTGGTTTCAAAATATTCAACAGAATATCCGACCACATCATAAAGAATGTGTCAATATCTGATGTGTTAGTGTTAGGATTAACCCTTCTGTGCAGGTCTTGAGGACTATTTTTGAAATTTTACAACTGGAATGACTAGCTCGATAACCGGGCCAGGCCAGTTATTCTTATGGTAAAGTTTCAAAAATAGTCTTCTCTTCATATGTAAATGGACATTTTCTATGAGCAAATTAAAATTTTCTTGAACAAATTTAAAGGCTAAATGGTAAGGGATAAAATTGGGAAAACCCCACTGAAAACCCACTTACCATGGACATCTATAACAGTGAGAGCACCGAGTGTGATATGTGCCCCACCCTCCAGCTTGCCCCGCACCAGCTGAACGATCTGATCTATCTGTTTATTACTCTTCTCAAGGTATTTCTGCAGATAAAATGAATGACATTCAGGTTCAATTATGGCAGTACGGATAGATATCCTCGCAAGTATTGTGTTCAGGTTAACATGGGACTACTGTTTCCTCCTTACATACTTTCTCCTTTACTTTGTTCATGCAACTTCAATCCCTCATCATACATTAGCATAATCACTTTCTCTTTTACTCCTTTGTTCATGCAACTTCAATCCCTCATCATACATTAACATAATCAGCTGAAACTTAGACTAACGTATGGCAGCAACAGCCCCCAGTCAAATTAGTTTCAAAATATTCAACAGCATGTTTCTTAAATAGCAAAAACATACAATTCGTACATATCGGACAATTAAGCATTAAAGACAGGCTTAATGGAATCATTTATGATGATTATGACATCAGCATACATGTTTCGTAGTTAATTATGATGTCATATGATTGAGTGAGGAAATGGTTTCATCAATTATCAGGCCAGTTATGATTCCAGTGATAGATTTTCAAAGACTGTCCTCTTGATCTGCGAATGAACACATCTCAAAGCCATTGCAAAAGACCTTCACGGCTTGAAAATTTAAATTAGGTTGCCAGACTGTACTTCCAGGTTGCCCCATTTATGTAAATTCTGTTGAAAATAGTGTTGTAAGCTATACAGACTACAGAATCCTTGTAAATACCAACTCAAGTATTATAGTGACCCTTTATCCCTCATATCAGCCAAAAACAATTTCAAAATGTCCATTTGCAGACCAAGAGAAGACTATTTTTGAAAATTTAACACTGGAATGACTGACTCAATAACCGAGCCAGTCATTCCAGTGGCAAATTTTCAAAAACAGTCTTCTCTTGTTCTACAAATGGACATTTTCTATGATAGAATTGAAATTTTCTTGAACAAATTTGAGTGTGAAATGGTTAAGACTAAATAAAATAAATACTCACTCATGAGTACATATACAGGCCCTGAAAATAACAAATTATCTATGTCGTCGCCTAGAGCAGCGAATGTGTTAAGATTGACCTACAGGAAAAAGTGGTTGCCCTGGACTGCAGGAATGTGGAATTTTCATGGCCTGACCTTTTTGGCCGGCTTGAGTTTTAAATGGTTAATTGTCTTCAGAAATGTTAGCATAGAGCAAATCAGTCAGAACGTTTCCAAAACAAAAGCAGAAACATGTTAGTTAAACAAGAAATGTGCTGTTAAATATTTTGACCATAATTGACCTTTCCATTTTGAGCTATGCGCCGCCCATCTCTAGCTAATCTCCCACACCATGTCCGTGTTGGGATCGATCAATCACTGAACTCCTTGACTATCAATTTCCAGAAAACTACAGGTACACTATCGAATATGGCAGCAACAGCGTCGAGTCAAATTAGTTTCAAAATATTCAACAGCATGTTTATTAAATAGCAGAGCCATACAATTCGTACGACATATCAAACTTAAGTGTTAAAGATGGGCCAAATAGAATCATTTAGAATGTAATGATTATATCATCCTACATGTCACTTAGTTAATTATGACATCAGATGACGTCAGATGACATCAGATGATAGATGGATACTCTGGAACCTAGCAATATCTTCCCATCCAATTATGTTCAAAGTATCCAACAGAACTTATATTTATTTTATTTTGTAAACATTCTAAGTTGTTTTTTCGCAGTAACCTATGATGGATTTGTCTGATTATTATTCACAAATCTGGCCAACAAACATATAGGATTTCTTATAAATCTGGTCAGCAAAAACCTATGATTCCTTACAAAAAATAGCAACTATCCCTGGATAAACCATACCTTCATGCCATCTGGTTCACCCATCGCTTCCGGAACTTCCGCAGTCCAGAATATAGAGCTGACACACAGAACCACTTGACCTGGCCACTCGACCACCCACTTGTTACGCAGCGATGTCTTATATGCCTGTTATAATTGAAAAAAGTTTGTAACCATAATTTAACCACAATTTCAATCCCTATTTAATATAAATTTAATCATAATTTAACCATAATTTCAGTCTATGATATATATATATATATATATATATACATGAAATAATATTTATAGCAAAGTTTAAGCCCCTTGTGTCAACTTGTCTTTATAATGCTAACACCACCTCTGTACTAGTATTGATGTCTGTCTATTTGCAAGTCGAGACTATTTTTGAAAATTTACCAAGCCAGTCATTCCAGTGGTAAATTTTCAAAAATAGTCTTGGCCTGAAAATGGACACTGACCAAGCACAAATTTTGATTTCTTCAAAATACAAACTCTTAAAAAATATTTTCCCAGTTTCCAGTGGTAAATTTATAAAAATCAGTTCTGCTGGCCAGTAAATGGTCATTCACTGAGCAAATAATTTAATTTCCTTTTAAAATCTTGACAAATGAAAGGATTAATTGACAAAAGTATCATTTTGAGCACTTTTGAGGTGATTGCTTAACCCTTTAAAGATCAAATTTGTTTAAGAAAATCAAAATATTTTCTCAATGAATGTCCATTTACAGGCCAAGAGAAGACTATTTTTGACAATTTACCGCTGGAATGACTGGCTCGGTTATCGAACCAGGCATTCCAGTGGTACATTTTCAAAAATAGTCATCTCATGGCCTGCAAATGGACATTCCTCAAGACCACTGCAGAGGTTGTTTTGGCTGGCTTGGCCATTTGAGAGTTAATACTCTATTAGATAGCAATTAATATGAATTATGACCAGCTTTCGTGTCCATCCAGACATGATCAAGAAAGTGCCATTCCTGTTCAGGAAACATGGCGAAAGCATGAGGAGGGGTGAGTGGAGGAGGGATACATTGCCATAGCTCACATGAGTGACAAGTTAGCGGAGTCAAAAAACAATGGAGGGATCCATTTCCAGTTATGCCACGCTTATTTTAGATAAGTTTGTTGCACTTTGTATGCGAGTTGGAATCTATTTATATATTTTGAAGCATGAAATCCCAGAATCCGAATTTCAAGCTAATTATGCAGGTAAGCTGTTGAATATTTTGAAGCTAATTTGACTGGGAGCTGTTAACTTCAAAACATTCAACAGAATGTTTAATTAAATCGTAAATTAATCAAACACATACAGTTCGTAAAACTTAGTGACAAAGTTTTCGATAGTCAGATCAGCGACAAATACGTCATTATGACTGTGACATCACCTAACACGTGATGTATTTGATAATGATGTCAGATACTTGATTGACAGATCATACCAATCTATTAGTACACAATAAATCAGTGTAAATTGTCAATACTTACTTGAATAGATTCGAGGATGACATTGCGTACACTGCTAATCATTAGATCCTCAACCTGGAGTAACCATTTCTCAACCATACCCTGAAGTACAAACACACAAAGTATGCAATAATCAACTTTTCCACAACGGAATACGTGACGATGAAATACAGAGGTTAAGTTTGATTCACGAACATTAGTTAACTATAAATTAAAGACACGAATCAGACTTGAAATAGTTAACTAGCTAGTTAACTACAGTTGACTTTATCATCTCTTGTCACCTTTTGATGGCTTATCCCACCAAAATATCCATATTCGAGCCTTCAAAACAGCTTATTTGGTGGTAAGGAAAGGTTCACCGAGACCAGTACCTGACTCCAGAGATTATACAAACATGGTAATTTAATAAAGTACCTGGTACCAACCAACTATAGTCATCCATTGACTTGGATCCTGTTCCTGTCAAATTAGTTTCAAAATATCCCACAGCTCGATAACCGAGCCAGTCATTCCAGTGATAAGTTTTCAAAAATTGTATTCTCTTGACCTGTAAATGGATATTCAATAGGCAGATATTTAAATTTTCTCGACCAAATTTGCCTATTAAAGGCTTAAATTCTGCATCTATGGCTATCTCTGAAACTGCTTGTCTGATTTGGCTGAAAGTTTAACACAACGAAGGCTGTTACAGTAAAAGGGAATATCCAGATATTGGCTGTGATCCGAATTGATGAAATTGTAAATTTATTGATATCTCTGAAGCATCTGCTATGATTTGAGTCCATTTTAGCATAATAAAGGTTGTGATTGTACATAAGAATTCCACATCTTTGGTCATGATTTCGCGTGAAAATTTGGAAAATAAAAAAAACCCTGATATTTCATTTAAATGTTTATTCACAGGCAGAGATATTTTTTTTAATTCCATTGATAAACAAGCCAGTCATTCTAGTATTAACTTTCAAAAATAGTCTTTACAGTCAGCAAAAAGTTTGATTTTCTCAAAAAAATCTTAACCTTTAATTTTAACCCTTTCACTAACAAATCTGTGATATGTTCTTTACGATATAAAACCTATTCTGTTGAATAATTTGAAATTAATTTGACTGGAAGCCGCTGCTTCGAGATTCTCCGTGTTCACCCACCATTGCAGGTGGTGAATCAGAGGCGCCAACACTGACACGTTCGAGTCCAGCGAACCTGTACTCTGGGTCCATTGCGTCATGAGAAATAACTGGATCGGCCGCCTGCGTAAGGCGGCCTGAGGAATGACCGGTCCCAATGAAACCATCAACCCCAGCATTCTCAAGTAAACCCGTGCCAGGACATGACGACTGTCGCACACTGATTGAATTACTGAGATGAGTTTCTGAACTCTCTCCTGAGTAGGATAAACATATCCTATCTCTAGATCGAAGAACATCCACAGGTAAACAAACTTCTGGGATAGAGTCAGCTCTGATTTTTGGAAATTTATTATCCAGCCCAAGTCTGTGAGTCTTCAAAACAATCCCCAGATTGGCCGATAAACTTTCCTGGGTGTGTGCTTTTAACAGCCAGTCGTCTGTGTACGTGTGGACCGCTATGCTTCTCCTGCGGAGGTATGCGGTGATCGCAAGAACCACATGGGTGAAAACCCGAGGAGCCATCACAAGACTAAACGGTCCTGAGTCAACCGCTCCCACTCTTGCATGTGGTTGGCCAAACGGCCTCCCACCGGTCCACCTAGGGAAAGAGGTGGACATAAGGAGTGCAAGAGTGGCACTGTCTCGTTCGCCAGAAACACCGGAGTGGTTCTCACCGCGGTAACCGTCCCATCAGGCACGATTACCACGACCAGATCCTCGCGCGCCACGTCCCGCACCGCGCGCACCTCGCTGCTGGCCGAATCGCACGCGGCCTAGGCCGACGCTGCGCTGGTGGTTGGCCTCTGACCTGGCCACCTCCACCTCGAGCCTGCAGGGGACGATACGCAGGGGGTGCGGCGCGAACGCTCGCACAGCGGAGCACTTCAAATTGCTCACGCAGCGCCCTCTGGTTGTTGACCAGAGTCACCGTCTCCTGGAGGTGCCTGCATCCCTCACCTCCAAAGAGACCAGGACCTGTCATAGGCGTACGCAGTAGCCTATTATACAGGTCCTGGGACGGGCACAAATTGTCCAAGGCAAATGTGCACTGCGCCCGGACACTCCTGGTCACCGCCCGCATCATACAGTCCAAAGCCAGGTTGATACCATCCTGCATGGCTCTCTAGACTGTAACCGGGCTCGGCTGGCACGATGCGGACGCCGTTACTACCCCTTGTAACAGCAGTGAGACGTGGGACAGAGCGGCAATCGAAGCCCTCCCACTCTCCTCCGCATCGCGCAACGCGGCATTGGCCGAACGCAACACGTTTGAACACAAGACTCCCGTGTCAGAACGGGAGCCTGGCCGCGCATCCTCCCCCAAAGCCGCGTGGTCATCCACGCTGGGCTTGGGTACCACACCGTACCTCTGGTAGTCCAGGGGCATGATGCGGCAGCGCCTTGCTACCTCGCGAGGGGCCTTCGCGAGACACCCATTCGCCTTAATGGACGTCTCCGCCGCCTCGAACATGTCAACGACATGCTCCTCCAGCGGCAGAGATGGCATGGCGCTAGCAGTGGCCTTACCAGCTAACCACGGCCGGTGGTCTCGCTGGCTAGCCGACTGCTCCACGGGAAGATCTGGCCTAACACTTACCAGCCACTGGCAAGCGTCTGACCAATCCTCTTCTGTGGCTAGCTGCGAGCGCTCAACAAGACGGGGGCCTTCGTCTTCCTCCTGAGCGCCAGCAGCAGAGCTTGACGGCGGATATGCTGATACCGCCGGCAAGCCAGACAACACATGCGGGCCTGAAAGAACAGGCATGTTCAATTGACTGGCTTGACCAGGAGCAGGCGCCGTGGTAGAGCGCGGGGCAAATACCGCCACACCACGGCCCCGGCCAGCGATACTCTCGGCAAGCCGAGGTATGCGGTAAAGCTGACCTTCAGCATCCACCAGGGCCACCTTCTGCGCCGTGAACTCTACTCCTGCGTGAGTAGAGCCATGGAACATGTCGCCTGTATTCCCCGCGAGGGGTGCACAGACGTCATACTCCATGGTCACGTCTCCAGAAGGCGACCCTAACAGGAAATCCTCTTCCTCCTCCTGGCCAGAAAGATTAGACTCCGGGTCAGCTAAGAGAGCTAACCCGGACTGGCCAGGAAAGGTGCCATAGGAGGTACTGGCACCCGCGGCGTGCGGATACCCCTGGACTGATAAGCAGCCCGCGGGTTCCAGCGACAGCCGTCCACGACCCCTCGGCGCGGCACCAAGCCTGCTGCCAGGGTCGAGGATCGCCCCCATCACCGGGGCCACCTCTGAATCATCGAACAACGGAACCGGCCTACGGAAAGGAGATTCAGAGGCGGGGATTTCCTGCCCGGAAGCAGACGCCACGGACGACAAAGGATTTGGTCCAGGAAGCATGCCACGTAGCAACTCTGGAACCAAATCCTTTATCGTCCTCTTCATCTCTCCCAACATTTTGGTCCGGAAGGCCTCCATGTCCACCGCGGACGAGGCCTTCCTCTTACCCTTCTTACCAAGACCCTCTCTCTTCGTCTTCCTCTCCTCCTCCACTACCTTGTCCTTAGCCTGCAATGACAAAAAGTCAGACATTAAGTCGCCCCCCCCCAATGCTTGCATACATCACATTTAAGCAATATTCCACAGGGACTGCAACCAAAGCAAAGGTGAGGCACGAAACGATCTTTCAAAAACCGACCACAGGCCGGACAACCCGGTCTCTGAAACAGGACAAAGGACGAGGACAATGAGTAATTTTGTTAAGGTTAGAAACTCAAAACCAAAATTAAAAGAGAGGGAAAGCTCATAAAGATCAATAATTGAGCAAAACCAGCTTTGGTCAAAACATTGAATATTAATAATAGCAAGGCTGATTATGATGTCATGATCCCATGACAGAAAATAAATCGATCCGACCAATAACAATGTGTGCGGACGAATTGTATACATAACCAGAACATGATAGAATGGTTAATCACACTACACAACCATCAGATACTACAACGATAACCATGGCATAACAGTTAATTTTGTTTACATAATTAACTCCACCTCATATCATTAGTTAGATACCTGATACCTTGTATAAACAAACCATCCAACGTGATACACTGGAGCACTCCACCATCTGCACGCCTCTTAACTCTCTCCACCTCATAGGGGAAGGAATTGGATCAAGAGGGCAAAGTGAGAAGACCTTTATACTAGGCCTCCGACTCACTGGACATAAAATCTTGGTTAGATAACCTAACAGTATTAGTAGGAAATGGAACCTTGGTGGAGAGAAACCAAACCTCAGATGCTGTGATGTCCATTACATATCCTCACACAGACCTGTGGACATAAACACAGAGAGAGATTAGTCTTATATAGCACCGTGTTGAAATAAAACAACTAAACCAGGCGCTTATCACGGTAAACGCGAGTCCCGGAAACACATTACACCGGGGAAAAACTCGCTAGAATATATTAGAAATCACCTGATATAGAGATCCGGCGCCCTCCTCTGGCGAAACCACATTCTCTGACATCTTCAGGGTGAAAACAATCTAATATAAATCACTCTCAAAGCCTATTAAGTCGCGTTGAACACTTGAAAAGTTTACAAAGCACAAAACATGTGTCTCCCTGCCAATAAATTAGCAAAGAGGAAGTAGTAGTCGGCGCATGCGCGGTGGTGGGGCTGGCATCCGCCGGACTACCCTCTTGTCTACCTGCCCAGTAGGGGCACCTAACTGTTTTTATTCTGAGTGTTTATTGAGTGAACGCCGATATTTAGCAATATCAAAAGTATTAGGGAGGTAAGTATACTCTTGATGTGAAATGAGATATGGTGGAATTCATCTGTGAAAGGGTTAATAAAACATAACCCAAACACCACATCAGTCAAACACATTGAGCACAAAAAGCGGGACAAATCTTAGTGATAAACGGCACTGTCTCATTCTCAGCAGATACCATGCCAACGATTTCTTGTTGATCAGTGAATTCCAATTTGTTAATCCCTTCAAAACATTTCTTGAGATGTGGCTGGACACGCATGGGATCCTTCGTCTCAGATAAGATCTCCAGCAATTCATCATTAGACAAGAAGAAGAATCTGCAGTGACAAAGATATTAATTAGAAAATGTTACGACGGTAGCAATTATAATATGAATTTAAAGATTTTAACTGTCTAAAAAACAATCAAAGCTCAGAGGTAAATATTTACACACATGGGATATACTTTACTGGCTCTCAATGATTTTTTAAGATTTACCACTGGTATATTCAAGTGGTAAATTTTCAAAAAGGGTCGTCTTCATCTCGAAATGGACCAGTTTGGGTGTGTTTTATTAAGCCTTTCACAAATGAATTCCCCCATATCTCATTTTCAAGGAGCCATACAAGAAAACTGGTGAATATTTTGAAATTAATGTAACTGGAAGCTGTTGCTGCCTTAGGCAGCAGCGGCTTCCAGTCAAATTAATTTCAAATTATTCAACAGAATAAGTTATATATCGTAAAGAACACATCACGGATTTGTTAGTGAAATGGTTAAAATTAAAGGGTAAGATTTTTTTAGAAAATCAAATTCTTTGCTGACAGTATGCCAAACAAAGACTATTTTTGAAAACTAATGCTAGAATGACTGGCTTGATTATCAATGAAATTTCAAAAAATCTCTGCCTGTGAATAAATATTTAAACGAAATATCATTTTTTCCCACCCGAATTTCCAATTTGATCAATTCGGATCAAAGCCAATATCGGGATGTAGCCGCCAGGAATTAAACGAAAACTAGGATTTCTTTTTTCACGAGAGAGTTGATACTTACCTCCCTAATACTTTTGGATATTGCTAAATATTGGCTTTCACTCAATAAACACTCAGATTTAAAACAGTTAGGTGCCCCTACTGGGCAGGGAGTCAGAGCGTAGTCTGGCGGATGCCAGCCCCACCACCGCGCATGCGCAGACTAGCACTTCCTCTGACTAGATTATTGGCTGACACTCATGCAACTATTAAGAGCCTGAAGACCGAGCCTCTGTGGGGTGGAGAGGCCGGGTCCGTATCTAGGGAGGTAAGTATCAACTCTCTCGTGAAAAAAGAAATCCTAGATTTCGTTTATTTCACTTCAAGAGTATACTTACCTCCCTAATACTTTTGATATTGCCAGAATTCGAAAGTGAATCTGGCGGGAGGGAGGCGAGGTCAAAAGACCAGCTCATCCCTATACGCTTTTCTGCGTTTAAGGCACTTAAACTTCTGAAACTGTAAGAAAAAACAGTCAGGATTTGACTAACCATCGGATAACACCACCGATGTATGAGAGATGACCGAATGTCATATGCGCTCCCCCCCCCTCCTTCCTGGGAGGAAGAGTCGACTGACCTCAATGTCCTATACGCTCTCTACGTACAAGTGCCATGTACTACAGGACAGAGACGAAAAAGCTCCATTTTCGTAACTCTCAACAATGAACCACACAAATACACAAACCATCACCATATTAATAACGGGTAATCGTGACAATACAATCAACAACGGACAACACATGAACAAGACTGACCTTGTTGAAAATGGCTGCTGACATCATCTTCCCATCGGTAAAGACTGATGCAGGCCCAAAAAAGTGGGTGTTTCCATAAATTAATTGTGATATATATAAGTAATGAGGAAATCACCTCAAAAAATATAAACCGATTTATTTTTTCAAAACCGACAAGGCGAGAGGATTAGAGGTGTCACGGAGATAATGGTCTGTAAAACTTGACTCACAGTGCCACTGAGCCACCGACATAATATCATCCACAGGGACCCCATTAAATAGGGCCGTGGATGTCACTACGCCGCGGACACTGTGAGCCTTGGCCACGTCAACCTGCTTCCCGGTGGCGGATTTATGGCAAAACTGAATGCATTCCACAATCCACCTGGAAATGGTGTCCTTAGAAGCCCTCCCATGGGGTTCAATATATGACAACCATAACGCTGACTGGTCGGTGCGCCATGCCGCCGTACGTTGTTTGTACCGGCGCAGCGCCCGGACGGGACACCATGCTTTAGAATTAGGATCATATCTAGTTAAAGCAGGCAAAATAATAGGTTGACCTGGATATTTCAACGACTGATTTTTAGCCAAGAAATTAATCCTAGGTAGCAGCTTAAGGCCTTCCCCTGAAACCACAAAACGGTCATCCTCGGCTGATAAGGCATGAATCTCACTCCTACGCCTAGCCGAGGCCGCAGCAATTAAAAACACAGTCTTCAGTGTTAATAGTTTCATAGAAATGGAACTAAGTGGTTCAAAAGGCTTATCACCTAGTACTTGAAGCACTAGCGATAAACTCCAAGACGGAATCACAGGAGGATTCCTTGGTCTTAGATTGCCCATGCCTTTAATCAATACATTCAATGTATTTACTTCATCACTTCCCCTCTTAGCCAAGCAAGGAAGAACAGACATTAATGCTGACTTATAACCAGCAATAGAGTTAGGCTTGAGGCTATAGGCATCATAGAGGTGACAGAGGAAATCAGCTACTACTTGAATAGATGAATCCATTGGATCAATACATCTTTTTGAGCACCATTCTGCAAATCTGTTGATTTTATAATTATATGCTCTGGAGGTTGACCCCCTCCTGGCTTTGGCCATAAACATGGCTGCTTGCTCAGAAAAGCCCTCCTTAATTCTAGATTCCTTGACAACATCCACGCAGTCAATCTGAACATTGACGGATTGTTGTGAAGGGCCTTGCCCTGGAAGATAATATCGTCCATCAGAGGCAGAGGAACCGGATTGCAGACCAGAAGGTCCAGCAGATCCGTATACCATGATCGGCTTGGCCAATCCGGGGCGATCAGAAGCACTTGGCATTCCTCTTGTCTGATTTTCTGAAGAATTTTTGGAATCAGGATTGCTGGAGGGAATGCGTATGCATACATTCTCCCCCAGCTGATAGCTAACGCATCTGTTGCGAAAGCGCTTGGATCCGGAATCGGAGAGACGTACGTCGTCATCTTCGCATTCTTCTTCGTTGCGAACAAATCGATGTTGGGTTTCCCCCAATGGTCGAACAGACGATCCGCCACACATTGATTTAGTTGCCATTCCGTGGGTAAAACACTCATCCTTCGGCTCAATGAGTCTGCTAGCAGGTTTAACCTTCCCGGAATATGAACTGCTTTCAAGGTAATCTGGTGATCCAGACACCAACAAAGCAGTTTCCATGTCATCATACAGAGACTGGGCGACTTCGTTCCGCCCTGGCGGTTTATGTAAGTCACAACTGTTGAGTTGTCTGAACGAATAAGAACAATCTTGCCCTGAACTTTCTGTAAGAAATGTTCCAGGCCCAGGACTACTGCTCTTAGCTCCAGTAGATTTATATGTTCCTGTGACTGTTCCAGATTCCAAAGCCCTGATATCGTGGATTCTTCCAGGCAAGCTCCCCAGCCCTCCATCGATGCATCTGTATACACAGTCACCTGAGGGTGGGGAGGGGTTAGCAAAACCCCCGGTAAGAGATTCTCTGTATTCAACCACCATTGCAGGTGGTGAATCAGAGGCGCCAACACTGACACATTCGAGTCCAGCGAACCTGT
Source organism: Chaetoderma sp. LZ-2023a (assembly GCA_034401795.1). Lineage (NCBI taxonomy): Eukaryota > Metazoa > Mollusca > Caudofoveata > Chaetodermatida > Chaetodermatidae > Chaetoderma > Chaetoderma sp. LZ-2023a. The sequence continues at coordinate 3,078 of JAVVLW010004252.1, read as the reverse complement.
ACTCTGGGTCCATTGTGTCATGAGAAACAACTGGATCGGCCGCCTGCGTAAGGCGGCCTGAGGAATGACTGGTTCCAACGAAACCATCAACCCCAGCATTCTCAAGTAAACCCGTGCCAGGACATGACGACTGTCGCACACTGACTGAATCAACGAGATGAGTATTTGAACTCTCTCCTGAGTAGGATAAACATATCCTGTCTCCAGATCGAAGAACATCCCCAGGTAAACAAACTTCTGGGATGGAGTCAGCTCTGATTTTGGGAAATTGATCATCCAGCCCAAGTCTGTGAGAATTTTCAAAACAATCTCCAGATTGGCGGACAAACTTTCCCGGGTGTGCGCTTTCAACAGCCAGTCGTCTATGTACGTGTGGACTGCTATGCTTCTCCTGCGGAGGTATGCTGTGATCGCAAGAACCACACGGGTGAAAACCCGAGGAGCCGTGGAAATTCCGAAGGGCAACACCCTGAATTCCCACTGTCTGCCCTGGAATGCAAATCTCAGGAAGCGACAGAAACTCCTGTGGATGGGGATGTGGAAATAAGCGTCCTTCAAATCTATCGACGCCGTCCACATCCCCCTCTCCAACCCCGCCAACACCGAGCGCACCGTTTCCATCTTGAAACTGGGCGTCTCGATGAACTTGTTCAATGGCTTGAGGTTGAGAATCGGTCTCCACCCACCGGTGCGTTTTGTTACCAAGAACAGAGTTGAATAGAAGCCCGGACACCTTTGTGCCGGCTGAATAGCTCCTTTTTGTACGAGGGAATTTATCTCCTCCTCGATACACAACCTTTGATCTGGATCTCTCGGAACGGGAGTCCAGACTGGCACCAGAGACAGTCGCGACGGCGGGCCTGTCATCCACTCTGGATGATACCCCACGGAAAGCCATCGCAAGACTAAACGGTCCTGAGTTAACCGTTCCCACTCTTGCATGTGGTCGGCTAGCCGGCCTCCCACCGGTCCACCTAGGGACCGCGGTGGACACAAGGCATGCAAGAGCGGCACTGTCTCCGTCGCCATACACACCGGCGTGGTCCTTACCGCGGTAAGCGCCCTGTCAGGAACGATAACCACGCCCAGATCCTCGCGCGACCCGCCCCGCCCCGCGCGCACCTCGGTGCACGGGCGGCTGCCTGGCTGACGGCGGCTGAGGAGCCTGCGCCCCCCTCACTGCTGGCCGAATCGCACGAGGCCGAGGCCGGCGCTGCGACGGCGGCTGGCCTCTGACTTGGCCAGCACCACCTCGAGCCTGCAGGGGACGATACGCAGGGGCCGCGGCGCGAACGTTAGCACGACGCAGCACCTCAAACTGTTCGCGCAGCGCCCTCTGGTTATTCACCAGGGTGACCGTCTCCTGGAGGTGGCGACATCCCTCACCTCCAAAAAGACCAGGACCCGTCATAGGCGTACGGAGTAGCCTATTATACAGGTCCTGAGACGGACACAGATTGTCCAGGGCAAATGTGCGTCTTGCCCTGACACTCCTGGTCACCGCCCGCGTCATACAGTCCAGCGCCAGGTTAATACCATCCTGGATGGTTCGCTGGACCGCGAGCGGGCCTGGATGGCGCGATGCGGATGCCGTTACTACCCCCTGTAACAGCTGGGAGACGTGGGACAGAGCGGCAATCGAAGCCCTCCCACTCTCCTCCGCATCACGCAACGCGGTATTCGCCGAACGCAACGCGTTCGCGCACAAGACCCCCGCGTCAGAACGGGAGCCTGGCCGCGTATCCTCACCCAAAGCCGCGCGGTCATCCACGCTGGGCTTGGGTACCACACCGTACCGCTGGTAGTCCAGGGGCACGATGCGACAACGCCTGGCCACCTCGCGAGGGGCCTTCGCGAGACGTCCACTCGTGTTAATGGACGCCTCCGCCGCCTTGAACATGTCAACGACATGCTCCGCCAGCGGCAGAGAAGGCATAGCGTTAGCAGTTGGTTTCCCAGCTAACCACGGCGTGTGAACACGGTGGCTAGCCGACTGCTCCACGGGCAGATCAGGCCTAACGCTCACCAACCACTGGCAAGCGTCATACCAATCCTCCTCCGTGGCTAACTGCGAGCGCTCTACAAGACGGGGTCCTTCGTCTTCCTCCTGAGCGCAAGCAGTAGAGCTTGACGGCGGGTACGCTGATACACCTGGCAAGCCAGGGAAAACATGCGGGCCTGACAGCACCGGCATGAGAATATCACTGGTTTGACCAGGAGCAGGCACCGCGGTAGAGCGCGGGGTATATATATCCCTACCACGGGCCCGGCCAGCACCAGCTACACTCTCGGCAAGCCAAGGTATGCGGTACCGCTGGCCATCAGCAGCGCCCTGGGCCACCACCTGAACCGCGGACCTTACTCCAGGGTGAGTAATACCGTGGAAAAAAGCGCCTGTATTCCCCGCGAGGGGTGCACAAACGTCTCCATCCATGTCCACGTCGTCAGACGGCGACCCTAGCAGGTAATCCTCATCACCCTGGTCAGAAAGATTAGACCCCGGGTCAGCAAAGAGAGCTAACCCGGGCTGACCAGGAACGGTGCCATAGGAGGTACTGGCCACCGCGGCGTGCGGATACCCCTGGACTGATAAGCAGCCAGCGGGTTCCAGCGACAACCGTCCACGGTCCCCTATCGGCGCGGCAATAAGCCTGCTGCCAGGGCCGTGGAACGCCCCCTCTAATGGGGCCACCTCTGAATCGTCGGACAACGGAAGCGGACTAAGGAAAATCGATCCAGAGGCGGGGATTACCTGCTCCGAAGCCGATGATGAGGACAATAAAGGATCTGGTCCAGGAAGCATGCCACGAAGCAACCCTGGAACCAAATCTTTTATTGTCCTCTTCATCTCTCCCAACATCTCGGTCCGGAAGGTCTCCATATCCACCGCGGACGAGACCTTCCCCTTACCCTTCCTACTTACAACCTCTCGTTTCCGCTTCTTCTTCTTCTCCTCCTCTACCACCTTGACCGTCGCCTGTAAGCAGCACAAGAATTCGGACATTAACTCGCCCCCCCAGTGCTTACATATGTCACAATTAATCAATGGACCACAAGGGCTACATCGATAACACAGAT
>JAVVLW010004250.1:0-16761 GCA_034401795.1 Chaetoderma sp. LZ-2023a | reverse complement strand
TCAGATTTAAAACAGTTAGGTGCCCCTACTGGGCAGGGAGTCAGAGCGTAGTCTGGCGGATGCCAGCCCCACCACCGCGCATGTGCAGACTAGCACTTCCTCTGACTAGATTATTGGCTGACACACATGCAACTATTAAGAGCCTGAAGACCGAGCCTCTGTGGGGTGGAGAGGCCGGGTCCGTATCTAGGGAGGTAAGTATCAACTCTCTCGTGAAAAAAGAAATCCTAGATTTCGTTTATTTCACTTCAAGAGTATACTTACCTCCCTAATACTTTTGATATTGCCGGAATTCGAAAGTGAATCTGGCGGGAGGGAGGCGAGGTCAAAAGACCAGCTCATCCCTATACGCTTTTCTGCGTTTAAGGCACTTAAACTTCTGAAACTGTAAGAAAAAACAGTCAGGATTTGACTAACCATCGGATAACACTACCGATGTATGAGAGATGACCGAATGTCATATGCGCTCTCCCCCCCCCCCCCCTCCTTCCTGGGAGGAAGAGTCGCCTGACCTCAATGTCCTATACGCTCTCTACGTACAAGTGCCATGTACTACAGGACAGAGACGAAAAAGCTCCATTTTCGTAACTCTCAACAATGAACCACACAAATACACAAACCATCACCATATTAATAACGGGTAATCGTGACAATACAATCAACAACGGACAACACATGAACAAGACTGACCTTGTTGAAATGGCTGCTGACATCATCTTCCCATTGGTAAAGACTGATGCAGGCCCAAAAAAGTGGGTGTTTCCATAAATTAATTGTGAAATATATAAGTAATGAGGAAAAACCTCCTCAAAAAATATAAACCGAGTTATTTTTTCAAAATCGACAAGGCGAGAGGATTAGAGGTGTCACGGAGATAATGGTCTGTAAAACTTGACTCACAGTGCCACTGAGCCACCGACATAATATCATCCACAGGGACCCCATTAAATAGGGCCGTGGATGTCACTACGCCGCGGACACTGTGAGCCTTGGCCACGTCAACCTGCTTCCCGGTGGCGGATTTATGGCAAAACTGAATGCATTCCACAATCCACCTGGAAATGGTGTCCTTAGAAGCCCTGCCATGGGGTTCAATATATGACAACCATAACGCTGACTGGTCGGTGCGCCACTCCGCCGTACGTTGTTTGTACCAGCGCAGCGCCCGGACGGGACACCATGCTTTAGAATTAGCATCATATCTAGTTAAAGCAGGCAAAATAATAGGTTGACCTGGATATTTCAACGACTGATTTTTAGCCAAGAAATTAATCCTAGGTAGCAGCTTAAGGCCTTCCCCTGAAACCACAAAACGGTCATCCTCGGCTGATAAGGCATGAATTTCACTCCTACGCCTAGCCGAGGCCGCAGCAATTAAAAACACAGTCTTCAGTGTTAATAGTTTCATAGAAATGGAACTAAGTGGTTCAAAAGGCTTATCACCTAGTACTTGAAGCACTAGCGATAAACTCCAAGACGGAATCACAGGTGGATTCCTTGGTCTTAGATTGCCCATGCCTTTAATTAATACATTTAATGTATTTACTTCATCACTTCCCCTCTTAGCCAAGCAAGGAATAACAGACATTAATGCTGACTTATAACCAGCAATAGAGTTAGGCTTGAGGCTATAGGCATCATAGAGGTGACAGAGGAAATCAGCTACTACTTGAATAGATGAATCCATTGGATCAATACATCTTTTTGAGCACCATTCTGCAAATCTGTTGATTTTATAATTATATGCTCTGGAGGTTGACCCCCTCCTGGCTTTGGCCATAAACATGGCTGCTTGCTCAGAAAAGCCCTCCTTAATTCTAGATTCCTTGACAACATCCACGCAGTCAATCTGAACATTGACGGATTGTTGTGAAGGGCCTTGCCCTGGAAGATAATATCGTCCATCAGAGGCAGAGGAACCGGATTGCAGACCAGAAGGTCCAGCAGATCCGTATACCATGATCGGCTTGGCAAATCCGGGGCGATCAGAAGCACTTGGCATTCCTCTTGTCTGATTTTCTGAAGAATTTTTGGAATCAGGATTGCTGGAGGGAATGCGTATGCATACATTCTCCCCCAGCTGATAGCTAATGCATCTGTTGCGAAAGCGCTTGGATCCGGAATCGGAGAGACGTACGTCGTCATCTTCGCATTCTTCTTCGTTGGGAACAAATCGATGTTGGGTTTCCCCCAATGGTCGAACAGACGATCCGCCACACATTGATTTAGTTGCCATTCCGTAGGTAAAACACTCATCCTTCGGCTCAATGAGTCTGCTAGCAGGTTTAACCTTCCCGGAATATGAACTGCTTTCAAGGTAATCTGGTGATCCAGACACCAACAAAGCAGTTTCCATGTCATCATACAGAGACTGGGCGACTTCGTTCCGCCCTGGCGGTTTATGTAAGTCACAACTGTTGAGTTGTCTGAACGAATAAGAACAATCTTGCCCTGAACTTTCTGTAAGAAATGTTCCAGGCCCAGGACTACTGCTTTTAGCTCCAGTAGATTTATATGTTCCTTTGACTGTTCCAGATTCCAAAGCCCTGATATCGTGGACTCTTCCAGGCAAGCTCCCCAGCCCTCCATCGATGCATCTGTATACACAGTCACCTGAGGGTGGGGAGGGGTTAGCAAAACCCCCGGCAAGAGATTCTCTGTATTCAACCACCATTGCAGGTGGTGAATCAGAGGCGCCAACACTGACACATTCGAGTCCAGCGAACCTGTACTCTGGGTCCATTGTGTCATGAGAAATAACTGGATCGGCCGCCTGCGTAAGGCGGCCTGAGGAATGACTGGTTCCAATGAAACCATCAACCCCAGCATTCTCAAGTAAACCCGTGCCAGGACATGACGACTGTCGCACACTGACTGAATTAATGAGATGAGTTTCTGAACTCTCTCCTGAGTAGGATAAACATATCCTGTCTCTAGATCGAAGAACATCCCCAGGTAAACAAACTTCTGGGATGGAGTCAGCTCTGATTTTGGGAAATTGATCATCCAGCCTAAGTCTGTGAGAGTTTTCAAAACAATCTCCAGATTGGCCGACAAACTTTCCCGGGTGTGCGCTTTCAACAGCCAGTCGTCTATGTACGTGTGGACTGCTATGCTTCTCCTGCGGAGGTATGCTGTGATCGCAAGAACCACACGGGTGAAAACCCGAGGAGCCGTGGAAATTCCGAAGGGCAACACCCTGAATTCCCACTGTCTGCCCTGGAATGCAAATCTCAGGAAGCGACAGAAACTCCCGTGGATGGGGATGTGGAAATAAGCGTCCTTCAAATCTATCGACGCCGTCCACATCCCCCTCTCCAACCCCGCCAACACCGAGCGCACCGTTTCCATCTTGAAACTGGGCGTCTCGATGAACTTGTTCAATGGCTTGAGGTTGAGAATCGGTCTCCACCCTCCGGTGCGTTTTGTTACTAAGAACAGGGTTGAATAGAAGCCCGGACACCTTTGTGCCGGCTGAATAGCTCCTTTTTGTACGAGGGAATTTATCTCCTCCTCGATACACAACCTTTGCTCTGGATCTCTCGGAATGGGAGTCCAGACTGGCACTAGAGACAGTCGCGACGGCGGGCCTGTCATCCACTCTGGATGATACCCGACGGAAAGCCATCGCAAGACTAAACGGTCCTGAGTTAACCGTTCCCACTCTTGCATGTGGTCGGCTAGCCGGCCTCCCACCGGTCCACCTAGGGACCGCGGTGGACACGAGGCATGCAAGAGCGGCACTGTCTCCGTCGCCATACACACCGGAGTGGTTCTTACCGCGGTAAGCGTCCTGTCAGGACCGATAACCACGCCCAGATCCTCGCGCGCCCCGCCCCGCCCCGCGCGCACCTTGGTGCGCGGGCGGCTGCCTGGCTGACGGCGCCTGAGGAACCTGCACCCCCCTCGCTGCTGGCCGAATCGCACGCGGCCGAGGCCGACGCTGCGACGGTGGCTGGCCTCTGACTTGGCCAGCACCACCTCGAGCCTGCAGGGGACGATACGCAGGGGCCGCGGCGCGAACGTTAGCACGACGCAGCACCTCAAACTGCTCGCGCAGCGCCCTCTGGTTATTCACCAGGGTGACCGTCTCCTGGAGGTGGCGACATCCCTCACCTCCAAAAAGACCAGGACCCGTCATAGGCGTACGGAGTAGCCTATTGTACAGGTCCTGAGACGGGCACAGATTGTCCAGGGCAAACGTGCGTCTTGCCCGGACACTCCTGGTCACCGCCCGAGTCATACAGTCCAGCGCCAGGTTAATACCATCCTGGATGGCTCGCTGGACCGTGACCGGACTTGGCTGGCGCGATGCGGATGCCGTTACTACCCCCTGTAACAGCTGGGAGACGTGGGACAGAGCGGCAATCGAAGCCCTCCCACTCTCCTCCGCATCACGCAACGCGGTATTCGCCGAACGCAACGCGTTCGAGCACAAGACCCCCGTGTCAGAACGGGAGCCTGGCCGCGCATCCTCACCCAAAGCCGCGCGGTCATCCACGCTGGGCTTGGGTACCACACCGTACCGCTGGTAATCCAGGGGCACGATGCGACAACGCCTGGCCACCTCGCGAGGGGCCTTCGCGAGACGTCCACTCGAGTTAATGGACGACTCCGCCGCCTTGAACATGTCAACGACATGCTCCGGCAGCGGCAGAGAAGGCATAGCGTTAGCAGTCGGTTTCCCAGCTAACCACGGCCTGTGGTCACGCTGGCTAGCCGACTGCTCCACGGGCAGATCAGGCCTAACGCTCACCAACCACTGGCAAGCGTCAGACCAATCCTCCTCCGTGGCTAACTGCGAGCGCTCTACAAGACGGGGTCCTTCGTCTTCCTCCTGAGCGCAAGCAGCAGAGCTTGACGGCGGGTACGCTGATACACCTGGCAAGCCAGGGAAAACATGCGGGCCTGACAGCACCGGCATGACAATATCACTGGTTTGACCAGGAGCAGGCACCGTGGCAGAGCGCGGGGTATATACCGCCCCACCACGGGCCCGGCCAGCACCAGCAACACCCTCGGCAAGCCGAGGTATGCGGTACCGCTGGCCATCAGCAGCGCCCTGGGCCACCACCTGAGCCGCGGACTCTACTCCAGGGTGAGTAAAACCGTGGAAGAAGCCGCCTGTATTCCCCGCGAGGGGTGCACAAACGTCTTCATCCATGTCCACGTCGTCAGACGGCGACCCTAGCAGGTAATCCTCATCACCCTGGTCAGAAAGATTAGACCCCGGGTCAGCAAAGAGAGCTAACCCGGGCTGACCAGGAACGGTGCCATAGGAGGTACTGGCCACCGCGGCGTGCGGATACCCCTGGACTGATAAGCAGCCCGCGGGTTCCAGCGACAACCGCCCACGGTCCCCTCTCGGCGCGGCAATAAGCCTGCTGCCAGGGTCGTGGAACGCCCCCTCTAATGGGGCCACCTCTGAATCGTCGAACAACGGAAGCGGTCTAAGGAAAACCGATCCAGAGGCGGGGATTACCTGCTCCGAAGCCGATGATGAGGACAGTAAAGGATTTGGTCCAGGAAGCATGCCACGAAGCAACCCTGGAACCAAATCCTTTATTGTCCTCTTCATCTCTCCCAACATCTCGGTCCGGAAGGCCTCCATATCCACCGCGGACGAGACCTTCCCCTTACCCTTCCTACTTACAACCTCTCGTTTCCGCTTCTTCTTCTTCTCCTCCTCTACCACCTTGTCCGTCGCCTGTAAGCAGCACAAGAATTCGGACATTAACTCGCCCCCCCAGTGCTTACATATGTCACAATTAGCCAAGGGACCACAAGGGCTACATTGATAGCAAAGATGAGGCCAGAACTTATCATGTAGAAAACGTCCACAGGACGCGCAACCCGGTCCCTGAAACAGGGCAAAGGACAAGGAGTATGAGCAAACTAGCTAAGCTTAGACACTCAAACCAACTCGAAGAGAAGGAAAACGATCATAAAGATCAATATACATCAGAATAAACGAAATCTAGGATTTCTTTTTTCACGAGAGAGTTGATACTTACCTCCCTAATACTTTTGATATTACTAAATATTGGCTTTCACTCAATAAACACTCAGATTTAAAACAGTTAGGTGCCCCTACTGGGCAGGGAGTCAGAGCGTAGTCTGGCGGATGCCAGCCCCACCACCGCGCATGCGCAGACTAGCACTTCCTCTGACTAGATTATTGGCTGACACACATGCAACTATTAAGAGCCTGAAGACCGAGCCTCTGTGGGGTGGAGAGGCCGGGTCCGTATCTAGGGAGGTAAGTATCAACTCTCTCGTGAAAAAAGAAATCCTAGATTTCGTTTATTTCACTTCAAGAGTATACTTACCTCCCTAATACTTTTGATATTGCCAGAATTCGAAAGTGAATCTGGCGGGAGGGAGGCGAGGTCAAAAGACCAGCTCATCCCTATACGCTTTTCTGCGTTTAAGGCACTTAAACTTCTGAAACTGTAAGAAAAAACAGTCAGGATTGACTAACCATCGGATAACACCACCGATGTATGAGAGATGACCGAATGTCATATGCGCTCCCCCCCCCCCCCTCCTTCCTGGGAGGAAGAGTCGACTGACCTCAATGTCCTATACGCTCTCTACGTACAAGTGCCATGTACTACAGGACAGAGATGAAAAAGCTCCATTTTCGTAACTCTCAACAATGAACCACACAAATACACAAACCATCACCATATTAATAACGGGTAATCGTGACAATACAATCAACAACGGACAACACATGAACAAGACTGACCTTGTTGAAAATGGCTGCTGACATCATCTTCCCCTTGGCAAAGACTGATGCAGGCCCAAAAAAGTGGGTGTTTCCATAAATTAATTGTGAAATATATAAGTAATGAGGAAAAACCTCCTCAAAAAATATAAACCGATTTATTTTTTCAAAACCGACAAGGCGAGAGGATTAGAGGTGTCACGGAGATAATGGTCTGTAAAACTTGACTCACAGTGCCACTGAGCCACCGACATAATATCATCCACAGGGACCCCATTAAATAGGGCCGTGGATGCCACTACGCCGCGGACACTGTGAGCCTTGGCCACGTCAACCTGCTTCCCGGTAGCGGATTTATGGCAAAACTGAATGCATTCCACAATCCACCTGGAAATGGTGTCCTTAGTAGCCCTCCCATGGGGTTCAATATATGACAACCATAACGCTGACTGGTCGGTGCGCCATGCCGCCGTACGTTGTTTGTACCGGCGCAGCGCCCGGACGGGACACCATGCTTTAGAATTAGGATCATATCTAGTTAAAGCAGGCAAAATAATAGGTTGACCTGGATATTTCAACGACCGATTTTTAGCCAAGAAATTAATCCTAGGTAGCAGCTTAAGGCCTTCCCCTGAAACCACAAAACGGTCATCCTCGGCTGATAAGGCATGAATTTCACTCCTACGCCTAGCCGAGGCCGCAGCAATTAAAAACACAGTCTTCAGTGTTAATAGTTTCATAGAAATGGAACTAAGTGGTTCAAAAGGCTTATCACCTAGTACTTGAAGCACTAGCGATAAACTCCAAGACGGAATCACAGGTGGATTCCTTGGTCTTAGATTGCCCATGCCTTTAATTAATACATTCAATGTATTTACTTCATCACTTCCCCTCTTAGCCAAGCAAGGAATAACAGACATTAATGCTGACTTATAACCAGCAATAGAGTTAGGCTTGAGGCTATAGGCATCATAGAGGTGACAGAGGAAATCAGCTACTACTTGAATAGATGAATCCATTGGATCAATACATCTTTTTTAGCACCATTCTGCAAATCTGTTGATTTTATAATTATATGCTCTGGAGGTTGACCCCCTCCTGGCTTTGGCCATAAACATGGCTGCTTGCTCAGAAAAGCCCTCCTTAATTCTAGATTCCTTGACAACATCCACGCAGTCAATCTGAACATTGACGGATTGTTGTGAAGGGCCTTGCCCTGGAAGATAATATCGTCCATCAGAGGCAGAGGAACCGGATTGCAGACCAGAAGGTCCAGCAGATCCGTATACCATGATCGGCTTGGCCAATCCGGGGCGATCAGAAGCACTTGGCATTCCTCTTGTCTGATTTTCTGAAGAATTTTTGGAATCAGGATTGCTGAGGGAATGCGTATGCATACATTCTCCCCCAGCTGATAGCTAACGCATCTGTTGCGAAAGCGCTTGGATCCGGAATCGGAGAGACGTACGTCGTCATCTTCGCATTCTCCTTCGTTGCGAACAAATCGATGTTGGGTTTCCCCCAATGGTCGAACAGACGATCCGCCACACATTGATTTAGTTGCCATTCCGTGGGTAAAACACTCATCCTTCGGCTCAATGAGTCTGCTAGCAGGTTTAACCTTCCCGGAATATGAACTGCTTTCAAGGTAATCTGGTGATCCAGACACCAACAAAGCAGTTTCCATGTCATCATACAGAGACTGGGCGACTTCGTTCCGCCCTGGCGGTTTATGTAAGTCACAACTGTTGAGTTGTCTGAACGAATAAGAACAATCTTGCCCTGAACTTTCTGTAAGAAATGTTCCAGGCCCAGGACTACTGCTCTTAGCTCCAGTAGATTTATATGTTCCTTTGACTGTTCCAGATTCCAAAGCCCTGATATCGTGGATTCTTCCAGGCAAGCTCCCCAGCCCTCCATCGATGCATCTGTATACACAGTCACCTGAGGGTGGGGAGGGGTTAGCAAAACCCCCGGCAAGAGATTCTCTGTATTCAACCACCATTGCAGGTGGTGAATCAGAGGCGCCAACACTGACACATTCGAGTCCAGCGAACCTGTACTCTGGGTCCATTGTGTCATGAGAAACAACTGGATCGGCCGCCTGCGTAAGGCGGCCTGAGGAATGACTGGTTCCAACGAAACCATCAACCCCAGCATTCTCAAGTAAACCCGTGCCAGGACATGACGACTGTCGCACACTGACTGAATCAACGAGATGAATTTTTGAACTCTCTCCTGAGTAGGATAAACATATCCTGTCTCTAGATCGAAGAACATCCCCAGGTAAACAAACTTCTGGGATGGAGTCAGCTCTGATTTTGGGAAATTGATTATCCAGCCCAAGTCTGTGAGAATTTTCAAAACAATCTCCAGATTGGCGGACAAACTTTCCCGGGTGTGCGCTTTCAACAGCCAGTCGTCTATGTACGTGTGGACTGCTATGCTTCTCCTGCGGAGGTATGCTGTGATCGCAAGAACCACACGGGTGAAAACCCGAGGAGCCGTGGAAATTCCGAAGGGCAACACCCTGAATTCCCACTGTCTGCCCTGGAATGCAAATCTCAGGAAGCGACAGAAACTCCCGTGGATGGGGATGTGGAAATAAGCGTCCTTCAAATCTATCGACGCCGTCCACATCCCCCTCTCCAACCCCGCCAACACCGAGCGCACCGTTTCCATCTTGAAACTCGGCGTCTCGATGAACTTGTTCAGTGGCTTGAGGTTGAGAATCGGTCTCCACCCTCCGGTGCGTTTTGTTACTAAGAACAGGGTTGAATAGAAGCCCGGACACCTTTGTGCCGGCTGAATAGCTCCTTTTTGTACGAGGGAATTTATCTCCTCCTCGATACACAACCTTTGCTCTGGATCTCTCGGAACGGGAGTCCAGACTGGCACCAGAGACAGTCGCGACGGCGGGCCTGTCACCCACTCTGGATGATACCCGACGGAAAGCCATCGCAAGACTAAACGGTCCTGAGTTAACCGTTCCCACTCTTGCATGTGGCCGGCTAGCCGGCCTCCCACCGGCCCACCTAGGGACCGCGGTGGACACGAGGCATGCAAGAGCGGCACTGTCTCCGTCGCCATACACACCGGAGTGGTTCTTACCGCGGTAAGCGTCCTGTCAGGACCGATAACCACGCCCAGATCCTCGCGCGCCCCACCCCGCCCCGCGCGCACCTCGGTGCGCGGGCGGCTGCCTGGCTGACGGCGCCTGAGGAACCTGCGCCCCCCTCGCTGCTGGCCGAATCGCACGCGGCCGAGGCCGACGCTGCGACGGTGGCTGGCCACTGACCTGGCCAGCACCACCTCGAGCCTGCAGGGGACGACACGCCGGGGCCGCGGCGCGAGCGTTAGCACGACGCAGCACATCAAACTGCTCGCGCAGCGCCCTCTGGTTATTCACCAGGGTGACCGTCTCTTGGAGGTGGCGACATCCCTCACCTCCAAAAAGACCAGGGCCCGTCATAGGCGTACGCAGTAGCCTATTGTACAGGTCCTGAGACGGGCACAGATTGTCCAGGGCAAACGTGCGTCTTGCCCTGACACTCCTGGTCACCGCCCGAGTCATACAGTCCAGTGCCAGGTTAATACCATCCTGGATGGTTCGCTGGACAGTGACCGGACTTGGCTGGCGCGATGCGGATGCCGTTACTACCCCCTGTAACAGCTGGGAGACGTGGGACAGAGCGGCAATCGAAGCCCTCCCACTCTCCTCCGCATCACGCAACGCGGTATTCGCCGAACGCAACGCGTCCGCGCACAGGACACCCGTGTCAGAACGGGAGCCTGGCCGCGCATCCTCACCCAAAGCCGCGAGGTCATCCACGCTGGGCTTGGGCACCACACCGTACCGCTGGTAATCCAGGGGCACGATGCGACAACGCCTGGCCACCTCGCGAGGGGCCTTCGCGAGACGTCCACTCGACTTAATGGACGACTCCGCCGCCTTGAACATGTCAACGACATGCTCCGCCAGCGGCAGAGAAGGCATAGCGTTAGCAGTCGGTTTCCCAGCTAACCACGGCGTGTGAACACGCTGGCTAGCCGACTGCTCCACGGGCAGATCAGGCCTAACGCTCACCAACCACTGGCAAGCGTCATACCAATCCTCCTCCGTGGCTAACTGCGAGCTCTCTACAAGACGGGGTCCTTCGTCTTCCTCCTGAGCGCAAGCAGTAGAGCTTGACGGCGGGTATGCTGATACACCTGGCAAGCCAGGGAAAACACGCGGGCCTGACAGCACCGGCATGAGAATATCACTGGTTTGACCAGGAGCAGGCACCGTGGCAGAGCGCGGGGTATATATCGTCTCACCACGGGCCCGGCCAGCACCAGCAACACCCTCGGCAAGCCGAGGTATGCGGTACCGCTGGCCATCAGCAGCGCCCTGGGCCACCACCTGAGCCGCGGACTTTACTCCAGGGTGAGTAAAACCGTGGAATAAGGCGCCTGTATTCCCCGCGAGGGGTGCACAAACGTCTTCATCCATGTCCACGTCGTCAGACGGCGACCCTAGCAGGTAATCCTCATTACCCTGGTCAGAAAGATTAGACCCCGGGTCAGCAAAGAGAGCTAACCCGGGCTGACCAGGAACGGTGCCATAGGAGGTACTGGCCACCGCGGCGTGCGGATACCCCTGGACTGATAAGCAGCCCGCGGGTTCCAGCGACAACCGTCCACGGTCCCCTATCGGCGCGGCAATAAGCCTGCTGCCAGGGACGTGGAACGCCCCCTCTAATGGGGCCACCTCTGAATCGTCGAACAACGGAAGCGGACTAAGGAAAATCGATCCAGAGGCGGGGATTACCTGCTCCGAAGCCGATGATGAGGACAGTAAAGGACTTGGTCCAGGAAGCATGCCACGAAGCAACCCTGGAACCAAATCCTTTACTGCCCTCTTCATCTCTCCCAACATCTCGGTCCGGAAGGCCTCCATATCCACCGCGGACGAGACCTTCCCCTTACCCTTCCTACTTACAACCTCTCGTTTCCGCTTCTTCTTCTTCTCCTCCTCTACCACCTTGTCCGTCGCCTGTAAGCAGCACAAGAATTCGGACATTAACTCGCCCCCCCAGTGCTTACATATGTCACAATTAACCAATGGACCACAAGGGCTACATTGATAGCACAGATGCGGCCAGAACTTTTCAAGAATAAAACGACCACAGGACGCGCAACCCGGTCCCTGAAACAGGGCAAAGGACAAGGAGTATGAGCAACTAGTTAAGCTTAGAAACTCAATCCAACTCAAAGAGAAGGAAATGATCATAAAGATCAATATACATCAGAAACCAGCATAGCGCTTAAATTGCTGATAAATACATAGCCAGGCTGATTATGACGTCATTAATCCCGTGACAGGAAAAATTCGATCCCAACAAAACATCCAAGTGCAATGACGAATTGTATGCTGAATGGATAAGTCGACTACACAACCATCAGATACATATAGATAACTCTTTTCTGGCAAAAATGTTAATTATCTCCCTTTGTTTGTTTACAATAATTAACATCACCACATTATCAATAACTAGATACCTGACACTTTGTATAGACAAACCATCCAACGTGACGAACCGGAGAACTCCACCATCTGCACGCCTCTTAACTCTCTCCACCTCATGGGGAAGGAATTGGATCAAGAGGGCAAAGTGAGAAGACCTTTATACTAGGCCTCCAACTCACTGGACATATTTTTCATTTGGTTAGATAACCTAACAGAGTTAGTAGGAAATGGAACCATGGTGGAGAGAAAACTAACTCTCTGCTGCTGTGAAGTCACCACCTAGCGTCATACAGACCTGTGGACATAAACAGAAAGAGAAATTAGTCCTAGGTAGCACCGAGTTGACATAAACCAACTAACCAAGGTGCTTATCACGGTAAACGCGAGTCCTGGAAACACAATACACCGGGAAGAAAACTCGCTAATTTTACTAGAAGTCACCTGATTTAAAGGTCCTAAGTCCTTCCGTGGCGAAGTGTATCCTCCCGCCATCCAAATCAGACACTGACACACCAAAATAACACTAATAAAACAGTTTAAGAGTAGAAAAGCTTATGACTGAAAAAGACATGTGTGTTCTCTTTGCCAATAATCTAGCAAAGAGGAAGTGCTAGTCTGCGCATGCGCGGTGGTGGGGCTGGCATCCGCCAGACTACGCTCTGACTCCCTGCCCAGTAGGGGCACCTAACTGTTTTAAATCTGAGTGTTTATTGAGTGAAAGCCAATATTTAGTAATATCAAAAGTATTAGGGAGGTAAGTATACTCTTGAAGTGAAAACCAGCATAGCGACTTAAATTGCTGATAAATACATAGCCAGGCTGATTATGACGTCATTAATCCCGTGACAGGAAAAATTCGATCCCAACAAAACATCCAAGTGCAAGGACGAATTGTATGCTGAATGGATACGTCGACTACACAACCATCAGATACATATAGATAACTCTTTTCTGGCAAAAATGTTAATTATCTCCCTTTGCTTACTATAATTAACATCACCACATTATCAATAACTAGATACCTGACACTTTGTATAGACAAACCATCCAACGTGACGAACCGGAGAACTCCACCATCTGCACGCCTCTTAACTCTCTCCACCTCATGGGGAAGGAATTGGATCAAGAGGGCAAAGTGAGAAGACCTTTATACTAGGCCTCCAACTCACTGGACATAATTTTTCATTTGGTTAGATAACCTAACAGTGTTAGTAGGAAATGGAACCATGGTGGAGAGAAAACTAACTCTCTGCTGCTGTGATGCCACCACCTAGCGTCATACAGACCTGTGGACATAAACAGAAAGAGAAATTAGCCTTAGGTAGCACCGAGTTGACATAAACCAACTAACCAAGGCGCTTATCACGGTAAACGCGAGTCCCGGAAACACAATACACCGGGAAGAAAACTCGCTAATTTTACTAGAAGTCACCTGATTTAAAGGTCCTAAGTCCTCCTTTGGCGAAGTGTTCCTTCCTGCCATCCAAATCAGTGACTATCACTACAAAATAACACCACTTAAACAGTTTAAGAGTAAGAAAAAGCTTATGCACAAAAAGACATGTGTGATCTCTCTGCCAATAATCTAGCAAAGAGGAAGTGCTAGTCTGCGCATGCGCGGTGGTGGGGCTGGCATCCGCCAGACTACGCTCTGACTCCCTGCCCAGTAGGGGCACCTAACTGTTTTAAATCTGAGTGTTTATTGAGTGAAAGCCAATATTTAGCAATATCAAAAGTATTAGGGAGGTAAGTATACTCTTGAAGTGAAACAATGTATTTCAGATAAAATCTTACTTTTCAATATATTCAATATATCAATATTAGAATGAAACTTACCTAAGAAATATAGTCTTTCCAGAACATTTCCCATATGTACTCGAATAAATGTCAGAAAATGCATTTGTACCATTGTAAGAGATGTCTAAAATATGCTGTTTTGACTCTACTTGGGTCAACAGCACCTAAAAACCTTTAAAGTGACACTCATATCAATTAACCCTTTAATGGTGACAATTTTCCAAGAAAAACAATAATTCTTGCATGCCAAGAGATGGCTATTTTCACAAATTTACTACTGAAATTTACTAAATATTTACGTTTTTGCAGGCCACGGTTATTTTTTTAATTTAAATTTTCTCATACAAAATGATCATTTGTGGACCAAAGACTATTTTAGAAAATTTTCCAGTGGAAAGACTGGGTTGGTTCCAACAAATAATAATAGTCTTCTCTAGGCCAGCAAATGTACACCTTCCCATGATCATCGCACTAATCCATTTTTGGCTGGTTTGAGTGTGTTAAAAGGTTATGATTCATAGCCATACCTTTAACCAAGCATCTAGGATATCCTGCATAATCACCAGCTTCTCCTCCAATTCCTTCATCTCAACTTCAAAAGGCTTGATAAACGGTGAACCACGCATGGTCTGTGCCTTCGCTATGTGGTCATCCAACAGCACTTGTATTTCATCAATCGACGACAGAATACACACACCCTGTAGAGTGAAACAGTTAAACATGTAAGCTAAGTAACTACAGACATATATAGAGAATCTGGAACGAGGTCACTTTTCATATCACTATTATGGACCGAGTTGAAAATTATCAATTTGCACGAGCTTTAGCGAGTGAAAAATTGATAAATTTCAACGAGGTTCATAATAGTGATATGAAAAGTGACCAACTGATATTTAATTTATCACATAAACTGTAATTTTGAAATATTTGCCAATAGTTGCTGATGTGACTTTTATCTGATTTCTCATTGTTGATTTTCGTGAAATCGATACCGCCGCTGTGACGCACCACTACTTGATAACAGATACTGAATGCGCAGCAAAATATAGTGACAAACACAAAATCTGGCAATGTCAGCCGTTAAATAGTATTTTAACTGGTCATTGAAAATTATAGCCACGGCCATCAATCGTTACTTCGCTGCCGACTGATAAACTGTTAAATGATGACATTTTGCGATGACATTTCATGAATGACAAATCGTAGTAAAACAGTACCGCATAGTAATGAACGCGTCACGCTCACATTAATCGATGTTTTAATTGGTCGATTTAAATGGGTTGCGCACCCAACAGCCAATGAAAATACTCCGCTGAATATGGCACGTGTGCTCATATAGAAAAATATGGAACGGGTTAGAAGGCTTGTTTATATGATAAATTAAACGAAATCTAGGATTTCTTTTTTCACGAGAGAGTTGATACTTACCTCCCTAATACTTTTGATATTGCTAAATATTGGCTTTCACTCAATAAACACTCAGATTTAAAACAGTTAGGTGCCCCTACTGGGCAGGGAGTCAGAGCGTAGTCTGGCGGATGCCAGCCCCACCACCGCGCATGCGCAGACTAGCACTTCCTCTGACTAGATTATTGGCTGACACACATGCAACTATTAAGAGCCTGAAGACCGAGCCTCTGTGGGGTGGAGAGGCCGGGTCCGTATCTAGGGAGGTAAGTATCAACTCTCTCGTGAAAAAAGAAATCCTAGATTTCGTTTATTTCACTTCAAGAGTATACTTACCTCCCTAATACTTTTGATATTGCCAGAATTCGAAAGTGAATCTGGCGGGAGGGAGGCGAGGTCAAAAGACCAGCTCATCCCTATACGCTTTTCTGCGTTTAAGGCACTTAAACTTCTGAAACTGTAAGAAAAAACAGTCAGGATTTGACTAACCATCGGATAACACCACCGATGTATGAGAGATGACCGAATGTCATATGCGCTCCCCCCCCCCCCTCCTTCCTGGGAGGAAGAGTCGACTGACCTCAATGTCCTATACGCTCTCTACGTACAAGTGCCATGTACTACAGGACAGAGACGAAAAAGCTCCATTTTCGTAACTCTCAACAATGAACCACACAAATACACAAACCATCACCATATTAATAACGGGTAATCGTGACAATACAATCAACAACGGACAACACATGAACAAGACTTACCTTGTTGAAAACGGCTGCTGACATCATCTTCCCCTTGGCAAAGACTGATGCAGGCCCAAAAAAGTGGGTGTTTCCATAAATTAATTGTGAAATATATAAGTAATGAGGAAAAACCTCCTCAAAAAATATAAACCGATTTATTTTTTCAAAACCGACAAGGCGAGAGGATTAGAGGTGTCACGGAGATAATGGTCTGTAAAACTTGACTCACAGTGCCACTGAGCCACCGACATAATATCATCCACAGGGACCCCATTAAATAGGGCCGTGGATGTCACTACGCCGCGGACACTGTGAGCCTTGGCCACGTCAACCTGCTTCCCGGTAGCGGATTTATGGCAAAACTGAATGCATTCCACAATCCACCTGGAAATGGTGTCCTTAGAAGCCCTCCCATGGGGTTCAATATATGACAACCATAACGCTGACTGGTCGGTGCGCCATGCCGCCGTACGTTGTTTGTACCGGCGCAGCGCCCGGACGGGACACCATGCTTTAGAATTAGGATCATATCTAGTTAAAGCAGGCAAAATAATAGGTTGACCTGGATATTTTAA
>JAVVLW010004248.1:0-25000 GCA_034401795.1 Chaetoderma sp. LZ-2023a | reverse complement strand
GATAACACAGGCCCACCCAGATAACACATATGTAGGAAGACTTGCATTAGACAGTGAATTTGATAATATTTCCAGATGATGAGAAATGAACATCCCGTGCTTTTCGTTCCACAATTCAAGCACATTTTCTAACATACAAAACTTGTACATAGCTACTATGATAATATCAGTGTCTGTTGCTTGTACTACTGCACGACTGTATTCCAGAAACTGGACACAATCTGCAATATGAGTGAAAATCCTTGTATCCGCTTCCACATGCAACTCACATGTTAAGTAATTAACGGCTCCACTTTGGAGTTAGTCAGACACACAGTTTCAGTTTCGCTGCAGAGATACCACGACTTAGCAGTAACTGTGATGCCATTTGGAAGGCCCTAAGGGTTGTTTCGCCATGAATACAGGAAGTAATTAAGCAAGTTCGATTTGTTCTTTGAATTGCCAATGAATAACATCCATGTTGGGATTGAAGCGTTGTTGGATGGCACATACTCTGGCGCCCCGGTGATTTTTTTTCTCATCACTAACGTTCTTCGCCTTTTAGACTAAACATATAGGCAATGTCATACTAGTCATCTCCAAAACAGACGAATGTACACCCAGGTCGTTTCATTTGCAGCATGTTTTCCAAGTATTTTTTTGCAGTTGGCCAACTAGCATTTGAAACCGTTGATTCCATTGCATCAATCACATATACCGTATCCAAATCTGATAATAGTAGAGCTCCTGCCATACAGTAGGCAATCCTAAGACTATTGAGAGTACTGAGAAAAAGTCTGATTTTAACCCCTTGCACATTACAAACTGTTGCTCCATTTTGCCATCCCGTTCAAATAGTGATGTCAAATAGTTCGTCCATTCATAGAGAAAACCTTGTAATTATGCAGCATGACTTAACTCGTTAGTAATGCTAACAAAGCCATTGTTATACTCATCTAATGCGCCTTTAAATTGCTTCTTTCTTTTCACTGCAAATGTCACGTATTTTTTCAACACTGGTACTAGTAACAACTTTCATTGTTTTCAAGCCAAGTTTCTTGCTTTATATCTGTGCTGAGCAGCTTTTCACCTGCTAAAATGTTGATAAGATTAATGACTTCAATCGTTGGTGAGAATCGATTTCTCATCTCGGATAACACTGTTACTTTAATCTATAAGACCTGACAATACGCATCCTTTCTTACCTTTTCTTAGTGATCACGTAGTGGCTCAATGTTATAGAGGGATCCAGTAACTGATTTGATCGCATCTGTAATCTCATGTATTTCCTTATTCTCAACCAAACGTCTTAAAAGTTGAAGATGCTTACACAAATATGATAGCCTATCAGGGTAATTTTGCTCAAAGATTCATTCCTTAATAGCCTCCAATTAAGAAATTAAGAAGGCCTCACTAGCAGAGAATGGCAGTGTATTATTTTGTAATAGTCCTTAACACACACCACTTTGTTAGCTCCCCCCCCCCCTCCGACCCCGCGCCCCCCCCAGATGTCACGAATTACTCAAATGTCTAATAGTCCTTAACAGACATCACTTTGTTGGCCCCCCCCCCGCCCCCAGTCTCCGCCCCCCACCCAGATGTCACGAATTACTAAAATGTCTAATTCACCGTCTTTAATAAAGTATCCAATAGAACCAAGAAAATTATCTGCAAAATCCACCTAAACGTACAATCACATCTTGATATTTATTGGAACTTCTTTTGATTGGACCCGTTGCTATATCATATATAGCTTGGTCACGTGTTATGACAGTCCTGATTTGTGCTAGTCTATAACTGAGTGAAAGTAAAGAATCCGAAGACGTGTCTACAACATTTGCTTTTGTGGGGGTTTCTGAAAAGAGAGGTCCAAATACAGTGGCTGTTGTCGAGGACTCCTTGATTGCACAATTTCAAGAAATGTATTCAATTTAGGGCGGGCGTGGCACTGCACCTGTCTTCCATATCATTGGTCATTAACTGTGGTGGTAACATAAGTGGGAGCAACCAAACTGTATTATCATCAACTCTTACTGGACTTTTACTATCCCCATTTGAACGGGGATATCTTGTAAAGCTCTTTAATAGAACTAACTAAATAACTTTCAACTGGTACAAATTTATCTGGGTTCGTGATAGTTACCGCAGATGACTTTGAAAGAGCGATGGCACACGATGCTGTTATCGTGCACAGAACACTAAGGTGCTAATCGAGTAACATTAGCCTGTCTACAAGGAGTCATAACCAGTTGTTATTAAACAGTTGAATTATTAAGCAATCTGCTGTGCCAGTAAACCAACTAAGCCATTAATTGGATCAATTCTGTTTCTGGAAACGTACAACCAGCACAGGAGTGCATTAACCCTTTGAGCCTTACAGCATACAGATATGTATTGCAATTTATTATGTTATAAGTATTCTGCTGAACACATTGGAAATGATTTGATTGAATATTACGAGCAATCATTTTCTATTAAATTATTTGCCAAATGATCAGTATTTACTCTGCATGACTGTAATACAATGAAAGTACAATTAGTACCCAAATGAAATGAAAGGGTTAATTCTGATACTGCGGATATATTTTAAACATAGAGATGTAACCAGTATATTTCTGAGCGCAGATATCAACATTTTAAATCCAATCAGTATGGCTAGTATTTAAGACTTGTCTGCTTGCAATAATAATTTAATGCATTAAATTCTGCGTTACAAAGGGTAAGTAGCTACATGCGGTTTAAATTTAATAATTAATATATTGCTGAAAAGTCATGTTCTAACACATTATTGAACATACAAGTTTCAATTAAGAAAGTGTCTTTGCCTGGAAACCGAGCATGATATAAAAGAAAGTAAGAGCTTGGAGAGCATATCAGAGCATTAGGCTGTATTGTAAAATTGATGATACTGAATAAAGAACTTTTCATGTAGTTGCTATGTAAAGTTATTATTGAATTTGAAGTTAAAAACAAAATTAAAGTTGTGTTTTTGTCGCTCTGGTAAACAATATTTATACTCAACCTCTAGACTACAGAATGGACCAGTTATCCAATCCAGTCAATATAATTAGACAATCAATTAGTCAGAGGCTCGGCCCCAGGGCCACAAGTAGAAATTCATCTGTTTGTCCATATGTCACTACATCCGCCAGATCGGTGTAGTGAGAAGCTCGACCTCAGAGCTACAATCTCAAACCGGGTTACCTTACTGCCCTGGCCTTGGTATCAGCATCATCGCTATTATACTGGTAACACATATGTGTAGACGCATTAAGAGTTATAAGATCTACTGTATCAGAGTGGAAGTTTAAGCTATTGAAAGCATACATGTGTAAACTGTCGAGCTTTATTATTTGATTAAATGAAACCCGCCATCCTCTAGTTCCTCTTCAGCCACTGTATTAACAGCAGAAGTAATATAACGTTAGGTATCCTGGTGACATACACACGTTTCCAATCGGTTCATGACTGTTAACAACTGCCTACTGCGTGATTCCTTTAGAATGTGCAAACCAGTATTGGTGTGCTTTGGCATTAGCTGCTTTATGATATGTCACATGCCATATTGTGATAGATTTAGTAGTTTTTCACACTTCGCATTTTGTTTGACAGTTGGATTATATTCGTACTAGATTTTCACTGGAAAATTCTCTATTTTGTCATGCTTTGACCTTTCATGACCTTTCCCTTTTACGAGTCAAACTGTATCGTGCAGTGTTATATCGGCGGTGATAGGGCAATTTCAATGAGGGGTCATTTATTTGAGTCGCTCAAATAGTGTATTAAAGATGCAAATGTATTTTTGCTCTACCAGAGATTTTAGGGATATTTGGTATAGTTCCATTTTAACATAAAAATAGTAAATATAATCCAACATTCAAACTAAATATATCAGGTATGCCCAACCAAAATATAGCAGCAATTCCACACCTAAATATATCAGGTATGCCCGACCAAAATATAGCAGGTATGCCCCACCAAAATATATCAGGTATGCCCCACCAAAATATAGCAGGTATTCCACACCTAAATATAACAGGTATGCCCGACCAAAATATAGCAGGTATGCCCGGCCAAAATATAGCAGGCATGCCCCACCAAGACATAGCAGGTATGCCACACCAAAATGTAGCAGGTATGCCACACCAAAATATAGCAGGTATGCCCGACCAAAATATAGCAGCTATGGCCGACCAAAATATAGCAGGTATGCCTCACCAAAATATAGCTGGTATTGCTCACCAAAATATAGCAGGTATGCCCCACCAAGATGTAGCAGGTATGCCACACCAAGATATATAGTGACATGCACGCTACAAATATTACTCTCTATGTCATGTGAAGCCACACCAAAATATAGCAGGTATGCCACACCAAAATCATTACTTGCACAATTTGAGGATCTGGGTACTAATTAGTGATACCGCTGGACCTTTGCAATGTGGCACTGGACCTTTGCGACGTGGCGCTGGACCTTTGCGATGTGGCGCTGTGGCGCAGGACATTTGCGCCGTGGTGCTGAATCTTTGCGCTGTGGCGCAGGACCTTTGTGCTGTGGCGTATGCAGATGAATAAATAATACCCTCTACTGTGGCTCTACAGCCGATCATATAATCTCAGTAATTAACATATGCACAGTTAACACGAACACAAGCAAACATTTCCAAATTTTATTTGGCGAAAGACATAAGAATCTGTAGCTGCTTTTATGTCTCTGGTTACCTTAGCAATCCAAACTCACTCACTGTCATTATGCTGGCTGACATTTGAATATTTGTAAATCCTGTTGCCTGGCTTGTTTAATGCTGAGGATTTACGGTATTGCAGCAGCTCGCCTTAGTCATGACAGTGAATGAGTCTGATATGTCCCAGCATAAGAATTTGCATACCAGCAGTTGCAACCATACAATACAAGACTGATATTAATAAGAATGTTTAGTGAGTGACACTTTTTGGAGGAGAGATCTCCCAACAAGTGTAAAAACGGCCCCTGGAGCCCCCACGGACAAATAAAAGACGAATCAAAATTTCTAGTGTCAAAATGCAACAGCATCAGCAGTATTGCTTTCAAGAGATATTTAGACATGGCGATCTTAACCAAATTTCTGGGACCGTTCGCCCGTGGGTTCTGATATGTAAGCACATTTAGAGTCAAAAGCTTCAATACAACAGCAACAGCTCCCAGCAACACGGTACCAAACTAGACTCTCTGAAAGTCACGACAGCCTGACTAAAAATAGATATTCACGTAAATGATCTATACAATAAACCTGCGTATTACTACTGTCTTATGTAATGTTATTCATTTTATGCTATGTGCAATAGTGCATATAATCCTCCTAAGTTCATATTAGTCATACTGTAAACTGCTAGAGATATTGCCAGTCATTAACTTAGTCACTTTGAAGATTATTGGTGTCTTCGGGTTCTAGTAATTACAATCTCTTCCGACCTCGGTAAGACTTGTATGTGCGGTTGCTGCGACAACCAGTCTTACCGATTGATGAAAGAGATGGACACAAGCTCGCCTCGTTGGTAGATGAACGTAACGATATTTATGTTTGTATCCAGGCTTGATCTGACTATTCTACTAGAAGATGATGGTAAGATACGGTGGTCTTCCGTATTTTCCAGAGTGAACTATTAAGAACTCAAACTCTTGCCTTGAGATAAAATTTCAAGGTGATAATTTTATTCTCCTACATGAACTGTACAATAATCTACAACATAGAAGTGACTTTTGCTGTCACGTATAGAAGTTAAAATTGACTTTATAAGTTTTACCTACTTATCCTACATTACTAGTTTCGCTATCTTATGTTCCTATATGACTAGTATTACTCCCAGGCTCGGCTGGTCTGCTATACTATCAAAACCTAACTGTTCTTGCCTACTCCAATATATTCAGCAAGAACATTCGATACAAAGGACGGACCTCGATGAAAAAACAAAGTGCCCATTATATACTCTTTTGAGTTTTTCGCCCACGTTCGTTTGGCTTATCTTTCCCAGAGTTTGATCGGATGCCCATTGATTGTGACGTCATCCCGACTAATCAAACTCCGAGTTTCGCTTCTAGGACGAGAAGGTTGAACGTGGTCGAACCGGTTTGGGCTGGTTCTGCTTTGATGCGATCTGTCAGCTAACCAACAACATTACCGAATGTGTTATTGTTGCATGTCTCTTCTTGAGGGACATATAGTTGATATACAAATTTAAATAAATTTAGATTGTTTTACTTATTCCTACAGGACGCTACAATGTCTCCGTCCTATCCCTTGCCTATTAGGCATCTGCCTGGAGCATAGTAAGGTTAATAGCACGTGAGCTATCTGAGCTCATCACCAGCTGGTGCTGTTGTGCTTTCTATAGGGAGTCGACATGCTGACTGTCATCCCTAAATGTTAACCCTCATTCACTCCGTCGCGTCCAAGCCTATCGATTCTTATTGCTTGATTATTTACTAAACTACCGGCCAAAACAGCTGCTGAATATCCTGAAAGTGTGTGCAGATCCCACATCACCAACTTCCATCCTCAACTATTGACAGATATAATCAACCCAGAACCGGTGGTCCTTTCCCATCCTATTCAATTTCTAACTCAATCCTGACTTAATACAGTTATCAGCTTCGCATCAGTTTCGCATCGTTTTCCATGAAACTGTGTTTCGGCAGCACTGGCCGATGTCAACCAGTGCAGTGGTCCTTCTGCGTATTATAGGATGATGCTTATGGTGCTACATCGTTCATTAGCCCACCTGGTATTTTCAAAGATGAATTTCATTAAGGTCTTACTCATAAATATAAGATGTCCATAGGGTCATGACTCCCACCAGACAATCCGATATCTACACATGCCCCTCAACCAAAGTTAATTAACCGTCTCTTAAGGCCTTAAGAGAGTGTCAATTAACTCGTTGTAAAACATCAACAACAAAACCACACTATACAAGCGGCTCTTCAAAACGGATAACACACAACAATCGATCTAACAGTAACAATGGTAATCAATCAAATAAACACGTAATGCATCGTAACGGCATTCACCACTCTAGGGCAATGCCATAGACAATGATACATATAACCTTAATCCGACAGTGCAAATATCATTACAACTCATATAAATGTTCCTACGCCCAGGCACAGAATGCCATGCGCAAATGACTGTACCAGGGTATATAACTATACAAACATACCTGTCCGGGTAACGGAATATCATGTGCAAATGACCGTCCCCGGAAACACATTAATACCATCATTAAACGTGGACGTAATCATCGTCTCACGTGTAAATTAACAAAGATATACAATACAATACAATACAATACAATACAACAATACAATACAACACCACTGACGTCTCAGATGCATAATGGCTTCGCAGTGACACAATAAAAGTTAGTGCTATAAAGTCACATTTACCGATACATCCTCGTAGTTTACACCAACATTAGGTCCGGCACATAGTTCCACGCTGATCCAGTCGTCGGCCGTCGGGTCGATCTCAGTCCTTGTCGCGTTAGGCGACGACCCGGCCAACATCCTCAGCGGCTCTGGTATAACTGCAGGTAACCTCGGCCTCTGAGGTCGGATCTCACGTGGCACACTCCTATGGGCCGCAGGTGGCTTGCATTTTATCCACAACCTCATGCGGTTTAATACTCCACATTTATACAATATAACTACCGCAACAAGCACCAGAACGAAGGAGCCCGTTGAATAGGATACAAAAGATTGTACCCCGATGCCATCGACCATCACTGGGTCGATTGCGGACAATGGTGCTAGCGGCACGTACTTAGACTTCTGTAAATGGTTCCAGGGATGTACTTTTAAATGATCAACGATCATGGACTGATTAAGGACGCCAGTCACATCCAAATGGGGCATCTCAATGGCCAGGCTAACCCGAGTGTACGTCCGACTGTAAGACGCTACAGGCTCGAATTGCCAACCCTTGCCACTATAAACACACTTTCCAGACATCAACGCATACACACCACTTTCCACATTGCATCGGTCAGTCAGTCACCCGTCACAGTGAATTTCCATAGTCTCACCGAACGTTTGCAACACTACGCCTATTTTCCTATTGGCAAACAGTTTGCTAGATGTTTCATTTGATTCGGAGAGCTGACTATTACAAGCACTGTCGGTGGTATTGGTTAACAGGCTTACAATGCATGGAACGTGGGTCTTGTCGACCCGTAGTGGACCATGACACACTCGGGATTCCTCCACGTGACATTCGGATGGCATGAAGTACCATCCAGTCTTGGTGTCGAGACCGATGCTGGTCCACGCGATCATTACTTGCATGTAGTATCCCCTTGCATTTAGCGGTTCCGGCCACGCATGCACCCCATATTCGATATATTTGCACCCATCAATTAGCGGTAACGTCGCTACGTAATGGAGTCATGAGTCATCTTTCCATAAAGGATACACGACCACGTTGCGGTAGTACCACTGGTATGGACGTATCAGTCGATTTCCCACTCTAACTTGTTTGCCCACGGAAGTGAGGTCAGCAGGACTGAATAACTCTTCCGTTAGTCTACCTAACTCTAGGGATGCAGTTTGTCTATGAAACTGTGCTGCTGCCTTCTGGTAGCTATACACCACACTTTCGGCAGAGTCGATAATGTGTCCAAGTCGCACTAATGCGTATAAATCGGCTTGTCGGGCGGCGTGCACTTTAAACATATCGCTCACATTTCTAGTCAAGTCCACTAGACTATCGGTAACTTCGTTGATATGGTCCACGTTGGTATTGATCCCTACGAATGCCAGTTTCACGTGGGACGCTAGTTTGTTGGAGAAATGTACCAAACGATTCATGTCCCTCAAAGCAACTTAGACTACCTCTTTAATTGCATATATATCACCACAGGTAGCAGTACCGAATAGAGACGAGGCTATGTCCCCGACAAAGTCAAATAAGCCACGTTTGTGTCGTTTACTGCCTCTACTCACCGTAGTTTGTTGTGTCCTAACAGCGATCTTCTTAATATTGTTAACACGATGTTGCAAACCGAAAATGTCTTGATGGCTCAACGAAGTCTTTTGACCGATGTCCGCAATAAGAACACGAAATCGCACTAACCGTTCAAGAAATTTGGCAGGCAAATAAGGGTGGTCGATAGACACCACTACAGTCCATTCAGCCGGGATAACAGATATATCCTCGGGGTTAGTTATCATTACCCCGTTCGGTAATCTATGTACACTAGACTTTTTACACAGTCCATCTACTAAACTCACTAGAGCTACTACCACTCCCAATCGTAAAATATACATGATGGCTAGACTAATGCGATACTACTAGTACAGTGGTTATCAGAGATTCAAGCTTATCTCTGGCTGCATTGCCTTATAACCGCCTCTATATGGCTGACGAAGTCCTCGTATAGGGCGTGGCCAAACGCACCAATCCT
Source organism: Chaetoderma sp. LZ-2023a (assembly GCA_034401795.1). Taxonomy (NCBI): domain Eukaryota; kingdom Metazoa; phylum Mollusca; class Caudofoveata; order Chaetodermatida; family Chaetodermatidae; genus Chaetoderma; species Chaetoderma sp. LZ-2023a. The sequence continues at coordinate 15,583 of JAVVLW010004248.1, read as the reverse complement.
GGGTCGCTTGTTGTCTGAGTCGACATCAGGCATGTGACTGCGCTTTCGCAGAAAGTATGGGTGTGATGGAAGCGTTTCCATTGGCTCGTGGGCAGGCTCGGGTACATCCTCCAAGGTGTCCATCACAATTGTATGCGGAGTTTCGATGGTTTCACTCCGTGACTCATTGTTTCGAGTCCCACTCGCACCGGCCTGACTGCTGTTGTTGTCAACCCTCTTACCCACCTTGCTCACCTTTGGCTCCTCACCAGAAGCTGGTCGCTTCCGACGAGCCCTATTCATGGGTGGCTCAGCGGAGTCTCTCACCGGTAACGGTTCAGACTCGGGTACACTTGTCCTGGGGTGATGGCTGGCCTTCGTACCTTTCGCGGGGTTACGAATAGGGCGTGGTGGTACTTTGTCCCAGCACATCTCTGAGTCGACTACACGCAACTTAGATATGTTAAGCACGCGCACCTTCCCAGACCTTTGATGGCGGACATGAACCACTGGCCCATTGATCTTAAAGATCTCGTATTCGGGGTCACTGCGAGAGGTCAACTTCAACCTCTCCTCAGCTTTTACAACCACCGAATCCCCCACCTTAAACTCACCAGCGTTTGCACGCCTATCGATTTGTTCCCTGTGAACTTCTCGAGACCTAGCCGTTCCCTCACGAGCGCGCAGCAAGGCATTGTTGAGACAAGTCAGTCTCTCACCAAGGTCCTGCGATGCATCGATCGGAATGGCCAACGGAAGTCTTGCTCGTCGGCCATACGTCAGATAAAATGGCGTATATCCGGTCGTGGAATGCCTAGTACTGCGGTACGCCATTAAAACAGCACCTAACTCATCTTCCCACTCACGAGATGCGTTGTTCACCCCTTTCTGGATCAACTCCTTAAGAGTGCGATTGAACCTCTCGGTACGTCCATTGGTCTGCAGATTGTATGGACTCGATCGTCTATGATCTATACCGTGTTCATGAAATCGTTCTTCCAGAGATTTGGAACAAAACCTCTTACCCTGATCAGTTATTACGATCTCAGGGACCCCATGACGAGCAACATACTCATTGAAGAACTTATCTTCAACATTCTGAGATGTCTTGGCAGCAATCGGGTATGCTTCTGCACATGCAGAACAGTGATCGATTATCGTCATAATATACAGATTACCTTTACTCGACTCCAATAGTGGACTGATCAAATCCATACCAATTATCTGGCTCGGGTAATTGGCCATGGGCATCTCACTATACCTTGGTCGAGTCCTGACGGGTCGATTGACCTGGCACGTCGTACACGTCTCCAGCATGCATACCACATCTTTCCTTAAAGACGTCCATACAAACGAATCCCTTACCATACCGATGGTATTCTGCAGACCTTGGTGACCAGCTCGTTCATGAGCCATCCGGAGCACCTGCCCCCGGAACAGGGTAGGTAGCAGGATTCTGGGGTACTCAGCGTCCAATGCTGAAGGGGTAACTAAAGAATACAAAATACCGTTCTTAACCATATACTCCTCTGGTGTGTTCTTAAACAACTCCGGGTATTCCTTGGTTTGCTCGGTACACAACTCGTCGTAGGGAATGTCGAATGCCTCTATAGGGACGTGTGGTAGCACACCCTCATCGACATCTGGTATTACAAAGTCGCCCATATCTATTGTAGCGACTTCCACTGGACGACGTAACCTGGACAACATGTCCGCTCGAATATTCTTCGAGCCTTGGATGTACTCAATCTTACACCCGTACTCAGCAATCAGTACCGCCCAGCGCTGCACCTTCGTGTTCTTAACCTCTCCCACAAACAAACTCTTGAGGGGGTTGTGGTCAGTATACATGGTAAACTGTGCACCAAATTGATAAGGCCTAAGCTTCTTCAATGCATATATCACAGCATAAGCTTCCTTCTCTATTATGGGCCAATTCAACTGACTGTCTTTAAGAGTAGAGCTAACATACTGGATCACCCGCTCGATACCCTTGTCATCTACCTGTACCAATATCGCACCTATTGCATAATTAGAAGCATCAGTATACAGTCTATATGGGCATTTAAATTCGGATATGCGAGAACCGTCTCACTACACAACAAGTTCTGTAATTTCTTAAACACTTGCTGTTCCTCCTTACCCCACTTGAAGCGTTTATATTTCTTAGTTAGTTCTATTAAAGGCTTAGCAATTTCGGCGTAGCCTTGCACACAGGATCGGTAGTACCCCGTAGCTCCAAGGAAACTTCTCACCTCGCCCACATCCCGTGGTGGCGACATTTCCCTAATGACCTTGACCTTCTGGCCCTGAGGAGCTACTCCTTGTGCGGAAATACGATATCCTAACAAATCTACTGACGATCTAGCAAAATCGCACTTCTTTTTCTTAACTTGCAAATTATACTCTCGTATCTTGCGCATGACCTTACGCAAGTGCTGTGCATGTTCCGTTGGATTTCGTGAATATACGACTATATCATCTACGAAAACATGCAGATATCTTCCCACGAATTCTCGTAAGATATCATTCATTGCCCTCTGAAATACGGCACCTGAGTTCGCAAAACAGAACAGCATCTGAATCCATTCGAACAAACCTTCACTGCAGACGAACGCTGTCTTCTCTATGTCTTGGCTGTCCATTGGTATTTGCCAATAGCCAGATTTCAAGTCCATAGTTGAAAATATCGTTGCGCCGCCCATAGAGTAAAAAATGTCCGATATATTCGGTAGAGGATAACTATCCTTACGACATACGGAATTCAATTTTCGGTAGTCTATACAAAACCTGGTGTCCCCGTCCTTCTTAGGGACCAAAGTAATGGGGGACGCCCATGCGGATGATGACGGTCTTATGACGCCCGCTGCCAGCATTTCAGCCACTTGGTTTTTTACTATATACTGCTTGGCTAGCGGTAGACGGTAGGCTTTCTGCGTTATAGGATCTGCGTCGCCTGTTGGTACCGTACACTTGACTTTGGGGACCAACCCTAACGTGTTTGGATGAGCCGTATCAAAGATATCCGCAAAGTCCCCCATGACTTTGTCGATATCTTTATATCCGGTCGTTTCTTTACAACTCTCATAGATATAAAGGGATATACCTGACCAAACCATACTACAACTTTGGCCCGATAGTCAATCTTTGCATTTCCCAGGTGCAAAGCATCTGCTCCCAGCAAACATTCATGCCTCATTCTCGCTACTATCGTACTCGGAATAAGTCGGGCGTTCTTGAATTTTACTTGGGTTTCCCCCAAAAGCTCTATTGGGGAACCATTTACAGCTAAGAGCGTCTTCGCTCTTTTCAATGGCCTAGCATTTAACATGCTACGCCATATATCCTTGCGAATCAAGGATGTGCTAGCACCAGTATCCACTAAGGCATGCAGGTACTCACCTTGATCCGTTGGACCGGTTAAATCCATTTGTAGATGGATGAAAAACCGCTCGGTCGGTGTCCTCACCAACGGTTTTCTCCATCTTAGTTTAAAGGACTCCTTCGCCCGCTAACAACTTCTGCATAGCTATCACGACGGTCTGATGAACCACGTCCGACACCGTATGAATAACGGCCTTGTTCATCAGTACCTTCGCCGGTTAAAACAAATCCATCTCGATCCTCGTACTCATTGCGGTCGCGCATTCTATTGTTCAAATCTTTGCGAAGATTTCTGGAGCATTCACGAGGTGTGGTCTGTCTTTCTTCCTGACGCTGATCATTAATTTCGTCAATGTCTATGCTTTCACTTCTAGGACGTTTCATCGTCCTTCTGGGTTGGTCTATGGCTGGCACTACTGGGGGCCGGTCCTGCCTGCGTGCTTCTTGCGGACAGTTTCTGACGAAATGCCCCTCTTGGCCACATCTAAAGCAGGTTACCGGGTTCGCTGGACCTGTTCTTCTATCAAGGTACCCAGCAAAACTGTTGCTGTATCTGGCACAATCCTAGGCCATGTGCCCTTCCCTGCCGCAGTTAAAACATGTCATCGGCGGTCTTTGGGGTCGCGGACGTATCGCTATTTCTTGGGCGTGTTCATAGGTGGCTGTACTGCCTGCCGACACTCGCTTTTATAATGGCCCACCCTCCCGCAGTTGTAGCATGTGATGTGCACTGCATTCTTAAGAGATGCTGGTCTAGGGACTGGACTGCGTCGTTTCGGTGGCGGTGTTACAACCTTCTTTATGGGCGGGGCTCTTCTAGGAACCGGTTTCGGCGCTTCCTCAGCTACTTGCAAGTCCCTGACTAAGCCGCATAGCTGCTCAATCATCTTCGACTGCTGGATGATCTGGCGTTTCAAGCTTTTGACGACTAGCCAAATCTTGCATTCCTCATTGGCCTCTAACACCCCAACTTCCATACATTCCTCATTCCTGTCATCTATTTTCATGGCCCGCAACAAGTCATTGCAGGTTTCTTCTTCCTCGGCGATTTCTATCGCACGGGCTAACGTGGTCGCCCGTTTGCGTATGATTCTTTTACTCAGCCCCCGATCACCCAGAGCTCTGAGGTAAATCCCCAGAATGGTGCGGCGGTTGTCGTCATTCTCGGTGGGGTAAGCACGCTGGCTGGCCTCTTTGTAACGACGATTGAATGATATAATCGTCTCATTCCGTCTTTGTCGCATACCCTCCAAGTCATACTTTATGCGCTTATCTTCGTTCGTGGAGACGAAATTCATCGTTATGAAGCCTCGGAATTCGTCATAGGTGATGTCCTCCCTGACGTTCCCTACTAGAAAACCATCTATAGCCCTGGATTGATGTCCCAGGGTTGCTCTGGTGATTATATAGGCAGGTATGCCTTCTAGGCGCCCCTCGTTGGCTACCCACGCCCTCCTTGTTTCGTCTAAGAAGGTCCTCACTTCTTCGGGCACTACCCCGTCACACGGCTGGATACAATAAACAGTATCCCTGATTTCTCTTCTGTATACCCGAGCTGTTTCTCGCCTGTCGCTACTCTCTACTATGGCCCCCGCCATTGCCATCCCCATCGTCTGCATAGCAGCTACTATCTCGGGTCTTAATTCAGCAATGGGGCTTTCTACGGGTGGCAGTGTCGGGTCAGCGGGTCTTCTTGGAGTTGCCATCTTTTACTACTATCGGTAGTGTAGGGAAATAACGACTCTTGTCAACCGTGGTTGCTCAGTGCAGTTTATTTCTGTGGTGACTTTTACTATGGAGTTATCGCTGTACTCGCGATGTTGAATCACCTTAGCGGTCTCCGACTGTTGGGCTGCTTCTAAGAAGACCTGTACTCTGTCTGCGAGATCTATGAGGACTAATCTAGTGGGTCGTCCTACTTGGGCTTGGGCCATATGGGTTATGTACTCACAGTTCTTTTCTCTCTGGATCCTGGCAGTTGAAGCCACTGAAGTTATTGGTGTCTTCGGGTTCTAGTAATTACAATCTCTTCCGACCTCGGTAAGACTCGTATGTGCAGTTGCTGCGACAACCATTCTTACCGATTGATGAAAGAGATGGACACAAGCTCGCCTCGTTGGTAGATGAACCTAACCATATTTATGTTTGTATCCGGGCCTGATCTGACTATTCTACTAGAAGATGATGGTAAGATACGGTGGTCTTCCGTATTTTCCAGAGTGAACTATTAAGAACTCAAACTCTTGCCTTGAGATAAAATTTCAAGGTGATAATTTTATTCTCCTACATGAATTGTACAATAATCTACAACATAGAAGTGACTTTTGCTGTCACGTATAGAAGTTAAAATTGACTTTATAAGTTTTACCTATTTATCCTACATTACTAGTTTCGCTATCTTATGTTCCTATATGACTAGTATTACTCCCAGGCTCGGCTGGTCTGCTATACTATCAAAACCTAACTGTTCTTGACTACTCCAATATATTCAGCAAGAACATTCGATACAAATGACGGACCTCGATGAAAAAACAAAGTGCCAATTATATACTCTTTTGAGTTTTTCGCCCACGTTCGTTTGGCTTATCTTCCCCAGAGTTTGATCGGATGCTCATTGATTGTGACGTCATCCCGACTAATCAAACTCCGAGTTTCGCTTCTAGGACGAGAAGGTTGAACGTGGTCGAACCGGTTTGGGCTGGTTCTGCTTTGATGCGATCTGTCAGCTAACCAACAACATTACCGAATGTGTTGTTGTTGCATGTCTCTTCTTGAGGGACATATAGTTGATATACAAATTTAGATAAATTTAGATTGTTTTACTTATTCCTACAGGATGCTACAATGTATCCGTCCTGTCCCTTGCCTATTAGGCATCTGCCTGGAGGATAGGAAGGTTAATAGCACGTGAGCTACCTGAGCTCATCACCAGCTGGTGCTGTTGTGCTTTCTATAGGGAGTCGACATGCTGATTGTCATCCCTAAATGTTAACCCTCATTCACTCCGTCGCGTCCAAACCTATCGATTCTTATTGCTTGATTATTTACTAAACTACCGGCCAAAACAGCTGCTGAATATCCTGAAAGTGTGTGCAGATCCCACATCACCAACTTTCATCCTCAACTATTGACAGATATCATCAACCCAGAACCGGTGGTCCTTTCCCATCCTATTCAATTTCTAACTCAATCCTGACTTAATACAGTTATCAGCTTCGCATCAGTTTCGCATCGTTTTCCATGAAACTGTGTTTCGGCAGCACTGGCCGATGTCAACCAGTGCAGCGGTCCTTCTGCGTATTATAGGATGATGCTTATCGTGCTACACCGTTCATTAGCCCACCTGGTATTTTCAAAGACGAATTTCATTAAGGTCTTACTCATAAATATAAGATGTCCATAGGGTCATGACTCCCACCAGACAATCCGATATCTACAACTTGTTCAAATCCCCCCCCCCCCCCGTGCAGTGTTATATCGGCGATGATAGGGCAATTTCAATGAGGGGTCATTTATTTGTATCGCTCAAATAGTGTATTAAAAATGCAAATTTATTTTTGCTCTACCAGAGATTTTAGGGATATTTGGTATAGTTCCATTTTAACATAAAAATAGTAAATATAATCCAACATTCAAACTAAATATATCAGGTATGCCCAACCAAAATATAGCAGGTATTCCACACCTAAATATATCAGGTATGCCCGACCAAAATATAACAGGTATGCCCGGCCAAAATATAGCAGGCATGCCCCACCAAGACATAGCAGGTATGCCACACCAAAATGTAGCAGGTATGCCACACCAAAATATAGCAGGTATGCCCGACCAAAATATAGCAGCTATGGCCGACCAAAATATAGCAGGTATGCCTCACCAAAATATAGCTGGTATTGCTCACCAAAATATAGCAGGTATGCCCCACCAAGATGTAGCAGGTATGCCACACCAAGATATATAGTGACATGCGTGCTACAAATATTACTCTCTATATATGTCATGTGAAGCCACACCAAAATATAGCAGGTATGCCACACCAAAATCATTACTTGCACAATTTGAGGATCTGGGTACTAATTAGTGACACCGCTGGACCTTTGCGATGTGGCGCTGGACCTTTGCGACGTGGCGCTGGACCTTTGCGATGTGGCGCTGTGGCGCAGGACATTTGCGCCGTGGTGCTGAATCTTTGCGCTGTGGCGCAGGACCGTTGTGCTGTGGCGTATGCAGATGAATAAATAATACCCTCTACTGTGGCTCTACGGCCGATCATATAATCTCAGTCATTAACATATGCACAGATAACACGAACACAAGCAAACATTTCCAAATTTTATTTGGCGAAAGACATAAGAATCTGTAGCTGCTTTTATGTCTCTGGTTACCTTAGCAATCCAAACTCACTGACTGTCATTATGCTGGCTGACATTTGAATATTTGTGAATCCTGTTGCCTGGCTTGTTTAATGCTGAGGATTTACGGTATTGCAGCAGTTCGCTTTAGTCATGACAGTGAATAAGTCTGACATGTCCGAGCATAAGAATGTGCATACCAGCAGTTGCAACCATACAATATAATACTGATATTATTAGAATGTTTAGTGAGTGACACTTTTTGGAGGACACGGCCGAAAGCGATTGGCTTTAATAACTTGTAATTAGGCCACAGATACCATCTCCAATGTCCTGGCTGACGTGTGCCTATGCATTGAGTTAGTACAAGTTATAAAGACAAGAGAGTTCCCCCACCACACATGTATGCTCGACACATTGGCAGTATGGTAACACGCGATTACCATACACGCGTTCATGTGGTACACGAGTACCATACATGCATTCATTACATAGGATATGTGGTAACAAGCTATTACCATGCATGTGCTCATTACCTCAGGACATGTGGCAACAAGCGATTATCATACATGCATCCATTATATCAGATAGGCGGTAACTGGCGATTACCATGTATACATCCATCACATCGGCAGTATGGTAACAAATGGTTGCTCTCCTTGTCCTTGTGGTCTGTAAATTGGCTGGACATTAACAAGCTATTACTATGTGTATTCATCACATAAGTATGATGTCCACAAGTGATTACTCTGACTGCCCATTATTTGACCACATGGTAACAAGGGATTACAACGCATGTTCTAACACTTGTAGTATGGTGACAAGTGATCACCAGTTGCTCGTTAAATAGGCCATAAGTGTACCTCACAAGGTCTAACAAGGCGATATTGACCTAATTCAGTCAGACATCGGCAACGCTATTCTGACCGCCCACCATTTGACCATATGGTAACAAGCGATTACCAGTTGCTCGTTAAATAGGCCACAATTGTACATTACAAGGCCTAACCAGAACATATCGACCTAATTTAGTCAGGCTTCGGCTATTAGACATGTTCATCGTCAAAGATTGGCCGCACCATCAACATGCAAAATGGTCTGACAGCTCACATCAGGATCGCAAGCGTAGCCAGCATCGGTCCTTGGATAACCTATCCTCTGATCCACACAACTCGGTTTAAATGTGTATCAGTTAATAACCGTAATAGATAGAAATATGTGGCCTGTAAAGGATATATCTTACTAATAGGCATATACATAGCCTACAAGGACGAACGAATGGCGAGCATGGACCAAGACAACCAGCCAGTTATTACACACTGGTTATAGATAAGAATATACCCGCCAATCGGAGGTGTGCATTAAAACAATGATTGCAAGGATGGGACAGATACAAATGATCTGTTTGACTGTTACTATGGATATATGTTACTACTGGCATCCCGGTATCGGCATACCACGACAATTAGCCATGGCCCGACGCTATGATGAATTTTCTTTTCCAAATGTCCAAAGTCGTCTGACTGCATTTGATAAATTTCAAAAATTTGGTCTGATAACACCTTCATGAAACATTACTGTTGGTGCTATCTATCCAAATACTGTGGTTCTTTGTACGCCGCCAATTCTTGATTAGGCATGCTGCTACATGTGACATCATCTGCAAGAAATGATGTTTACTTTCCACGAACGCAAATATTATTTCTTGTTTAACTTTACATACAACAGCATCTATTTATGCAATAGTTGGCCAAATTTAAATAAGTCACAACTGTGAAAGTTTGTATATGCCCCAGATAGTTAGGACACCTGTTTTATGGTTTCTGTAGGGTGGGTGGGGGAACATGAAGGGCATGACACAGTACGCTCGAAACAGAGATGGTTGTTTTGATATGCTCGAATTGACTGCTTCACACCCAGCTGCTGAATGTGTATTTAACCCCAAATGGCAATTTAAATCCAATTTGTTACGAGAAATTCAAGATTAATCATTATGAAACCAAAGGTGGTTGGCCACCAGGAAACTACCAGGAAGTTTAAGTGTGACACCCTAAACATGAGCATATGCAGTGCAATTCATACCTGTGCTTTCGTAAGTATTGCTTTTAGATGCCTCAAATCCAAAGATGCATGGCTATAGCTGCACCCTTTTTGACAGCCATAGCGACGCTTGTCCAGCTACCGCCTCAGCATCATGCCCCTTATGACAGTAAAACCACATGCTCACTCGGCGCTAATATCGATCTGAACTCGGGCCATACCTTGAACTCGAATCCCATAGCTCCACGAAACACCAACGGTCCCAACCGCGTTATAATCCAAAATATAATGCGAAATTGTCGATGATAAATAAAAACGCCGGGCGCGGCCATCTTGCAGTACTACTTCGGCTGTCAGATTACTCCGCGTGTTGACGAGATATCGTCATCAAAAGCACATCTCGCGCTATATATCGCACTGGCGTTCTCGGCGCAGAACGTACAGTTCACTTCACTTGTTCTCGCGTATCAATCACTTCACTTGTTCTCGCGTGTCAAATGCATTGGCCGATATACGTAATGACCCAATTCTTGACTGCTAAATCTTCCGCCATGACAATCGACGATTCTCGGCCCGACTAAATGTATATGTATATGTATATGTATATACCCAATATACATGTTTATATGAAAAGAACCGAATGTGCGAGCGCTAAACCCTGCCTCTATAGGACTGCTATACTCCCAGAACTAGTATACAACATCGCTTTCCATTGGTCCGCTCAGCCATTACCACCCAATCAGCAATCGCATTAGTCCCAACCTTTGCTTGCCGGTGACGCACTATCTTCGCCTCGAGGGCGTTAGTTCCATAATTTACTGAGCCATAATGACCATTCACAGTAGTAGGCCTCAACATAACTCGTCCAATTTCTTTGTTTGTCTTACCCGTCTGAGATGTAGCCAGACTTTAACAATCTGTCACACTTGTTTCCTTTGTGGCTTGAATCACGAAATAACATTTTACCGAGACCGGGCGAAAACCTGGCGAAATCTTTTCCTCGAATCTCACCCATATCACAAACCGCAATGTTACTTATTAACGAAATCGTATTACTTATTATATTTCTGCCGATGCACACATTCTTTACAAACTCTTATATCTGCTACACACATTAACTAAGCTTAATGTCCGGAATTTAATAAATATCCATATCTGACCGTTGTATCCACTATTGCTTAACTGCCTAACTAATTGCCTAACTGCTAACCTGTAGCCACCAAGAATGCGTAGCAAGAATTGACCCTAATTGTAAATTAAGTCTATAACATTGTTGATTGGCTGACCTGATCAGGTGGTTTCTATCGGGTGATGGTCTGCATACATAGGGATGGTGACTGCTACTAGCTGTCACTGGATTGGAATGTTAGTTATATGGCCTTGCTATTATTTTGCTGCTTTTGCATGAATGAGTTGGCTATTACGCGCAGTGCCAAGGGAGCTAACTCTGAAATCTTGTTCCAAGACCTTTAGATTACATGGCCTTATACTCTTGTCCAAGTATGCCTAGGAGCATGTTATCTGTGTATCTGCTAACTAAGTTTAATAGTACAAAACCGTTAAACAACAATATATGTGCATTAAGCTGACTAGCCACTACTTGCTGCAGGTAAATTAACGTTTAGTTTTGAAACAACTTGACTTAAAGGCATTGTTTCAAGCGAAAGGAACTACTTTCAGTCACACTGATTTGAAAATATTTAGCAAGTTACAAACCAGCAGTACAAATAGAAAATATTTTTTTACCGAAACCTGTTGCTTTCACTAGAAACAGCGACTTTCAATTATAATGTTTTCAAATAATGATCAGCTGTGCATAATTTAACAGTAGCGATATAATTGGTTTATATTGGCGCTTATTAGTTCAGTCAATACACTGATAGACCCACCACAAATTGTAATAGAATGTTTTTCTTCAGCTTGCATTTCAGAAAGGTCCCTAGATTAACATATTAAAAGTCTAGAATAATCTAGCTAAGGAAATCTGCCTAATTTGCATATATTCAAAATGGCTCCCAAAATACCGTTATTTTGTCATATAGCCAGAATTACGTAAACTTGTCTGTGGTTTAAAATACAAAGCGTTAGCTTTAGAGCGCAATAAACATATTTATATACATCGTATCCTGGATGGATACTATCCCTTGATAAACACATTATTCTATTGCAATTTATGGTGGCTAAAATCTCGTAGATTGACTGGACTATATAGAGAGTAATATTTGTAGCACGCATGTCACTATATATTCAGGTCTACTACACCTGCTCACGCAGGTAACACGTGATGGAGCGCCAGCAGCGTCACTGATTGATTCCAGGTTAAGCAAAATGGCCACCACTGTTAGAGTCACCAAATGCTCAAATTATTCCGATTAATTTACAGTATTTTACAGGCGGTAGTAGTTATTGTTATTATATGAACGTACCAGTCAGCAACATTTCATCAGTTCCCGTTTCTCATCATTTGAAAACGTGAAGTAAGGATTGCGTTGACATTTTTCGAGTGGCGCCAAAGAGCATTGGTCGCTTCAACAGATTTTATCGCAAACCTAACTGTGCGCATGCGTTATACTTGACGGCTTATATTCTCATGCCTAAATCACTCGCTATGGCATGGTGTTATCTGTACTTTTTGACTCAATGTTATTGCTGTCAATCTCAACTGACATTGACCTTTCCAGTTTAGCTATGCTCCACCCATCTTTAGCTAAGCTCCACCCACACTCCGCCCGTGTCGTGGTCGATCGATCCCTGGACTCACTGACTACCAATTTCCAGAAAACTATACAGGTAACAGCAATAACAGCAGCAGCAACAACAACAGCAGCACCCAGTTAAATTAATTTCAAAATATCAACAGCATCTTTATTAAATAGTAAAGACAAACAATTCATACAACAACGCTTAGTCCGTCATCAATTAAGCGTTCGTGACAAACATATCTACGTCATTCGTGACGTCATTGATTATGACATCAGCCAACACGGCGCGTGGTTGATTATGACGTCAAATGATTGATGTACAAACTGGAAAGGTCCATTCTGGTCACGGTACTCCTGATATGGTCTTTAGAATGTAATGGATATGATGATGTGGTAATGGCTATGAAACGTGTTAATCTGTTAACCCGCTCAGCCCTGACCTCACATCTGCGTGATTCCACGACAACTATACAGGAAAGATGGTGAATATTCTGAAACTAATTTGAGAGTGATACATTGCTGCCATGTACAACAACAGCTCTCAGTTAAATTAATTCAAAAATATTCAATAGAATATATTTATTAAATGAGAAATGAATTTTCGAATTCAAACTCTCGCATTTAAACAGTTAATCTCTTATGTAACGTCAATACATCGTCCTAATGGGTTGAGTTTCAACATGGTGCGGCGGTAATGAATCTGGTGGGTGTCTGGAGTGTCGGATCATATTTTAACTTCGAAATATTAGAAGCGTTTGTCTCTTAAGAGCTTATAGGTTTTGCACTATTAAGGGAGGATTAGGTTGGCCAACATTTGCTTGGCCAGTTGTTAACTTACTCCAGTCAACGTTCGGCTATGTTTGTGCTTAGTTACACGCCACAAGTGACAACAATTATTAGCCCGGTTTTAGTCGCAGAATAAATTCCATTCTTGTGTTTTAATGTAAGTTTTAATTTAAGAATAATGAAGAAGATTTGTGGCTGGTTGAAGGCTGTATTGCTGGTGCAATTGTGTTTAGTCGTGTCGCTATCAATGGCCAGGGTGAGTTTACGTTAACACATAGACAAGAACGCACACGCGCATATACATACACACGTAGGTTTAAATACGCCCAAATACACAAACAAGTTGACGTACGCACGCGCGTTGGTAAGCGCATGCTCAAACGCAAACGCAGACGTTTCGATAATTTTAGCAAATGTCAAGCTGTGGCGTAACATTCAGTGTGTATTATAGCGTATACATACACAGTTTGTATACGTGATTGTTGTTTTGTCTAACGTTTATGAATGTTTGCTATGTCCATGAAATTGTATGCAGTCAACGGAACGCTTAGGCATCTCCAGCATTGATTTAACTCTGATTTCCCCATACGTCACATTATGATCTGGAGATAAACAAATAAACATACAAGCACGTGCCCCCACCCCACCCCCAATTTGGTTTTGCACCCGCATAGTCGCGAGTTTGTAGTTATTAATCCGGCTTTTTAATTCATGCATAAAACTTTGATATGAGCCAAGAACTCATTAGCACGCTAATCGAAAGACAAATGATCTCTGTATTAACATCCATGTTTGACACGATATTTGGCTCTTCCTTTTCACAGCGACAGTACTGGGAGAAGATCAGCCGAACACGTCGTAAGTATTACACACTTTGAGTGATCTATCACGTGTCCGTGATGTATTACGTGGTCATATATTAAAATGACCACAAGTTCAAGTTTAAATTCACTTTATTACACTCAGGCCGTTCAAGGCAATGCCTTGCGCGTCCATCTTTGTTGAGTCACTGGCGCGGTGTGTTCTATTTCTATAGATAGTGATAAACACGGCAATCAAAGTAAAGTATCTAATTTAAAGTATCTAAATTTCAAGATAACTATGCAAGACATATGGTCAATATTCTGAAAACAATTTGACAGAAAGCTATTGCTGCTATAGGGAAAAGCATATTCCAGTCAACTTATTTTCAATATTCATTCAGCTGATTATTTCTTTCACTATAAACAGATTGTGTCTATATAGTGATCAAAGCGTTAGTATCTGAATAGCAAAATATTTAGTTTTTGACAGTGGCGTAGCAAGGTTAACATTCCAGTGGGGCCATGCGACCATTGCCGCCTAGATTTAACCTCACGGTCTCATCCCAATGGTTGGTGTCACCGGTATTACAGTCCATAAACTAATTTAAAAGTTCGGACATAGTAATAATTTAAAATAACTACACAAACAATGGTACTCGTTTGCTAGTAGATGAGCAAAATTATACAGTACATAGAACCAAACCGGTGTCTTGTCTCCGTGGGCTCGCCAGAGGTACCTCACAGATTCGTAAATCCAGCGAGGTATCCCCGTAAGGGAGCATCCTAATGAGGCTACTTAAATAGTTTAATATAAACCAAATATACCCCTAACACACACAAAATAATATTGTTCCGAGAGAAAAGTGCCTCACGTGGGCCTCCGTCACAGGAAAATGCCTTCAACGCCGAAGCGGAGGAAAAGAGCTGGCAAAAAGGGTAACTCTTTTGTTCGAACAAAAAGTTATGTGCAGTGGGTCAATCCTAGTGAGATTATAATTGATGTGATGCACGCTGGTTTACGTGAAGACGGGTCGGATGACTTCCGAAGAATTCATAGGTCACCATCCTATGTAGGTCCAAAGATACTGCATTGGTTGTTGCCGCCTTTATTTATGTGGGCCTTCTGCTAAATTCTAACCTACCATTTAGTTGTTAGATATGCTTCCAAGCTTTGGCCGCATGTGGCAGGGATTCCTACGTATCTTTTGACAAATATGTCTAACTGGAGAAGATACTTGCTTTCCCGAAGGTCGCCCCACATAGCATCTTGCTCGGAAAGACAGCGTGCGGACATGTTATGGAGCGACAGCTCCAGAATCATATTACGATCCGGTCACGTATCACACCGCAACCACATATAACATCACTCGGACAATTTATCATTCACATAAGCAATTTAGAAAGCGCAATAGTATTTTTATGGCGGGGAATAAGAGGCAGATATTCATCCCTAGTAACCTTCCCGTGAGGGCGTGGTGGGCTCTAAGACCACACCCAGTCACCATACCGAGTTGGATGGAGATTTGCGTCTCATCCG